>JBBPLT010000163.1:0-53188 GCA_038089955.1 Strobilomyces dryophilus
CTTGAGGGACACCTGCTCAGGGTCAGACACGCGCCGACGCACCGACGGAGCGGATACGAACGGAAAAGACGGCGCTCGAGAGCGCCCGCACCGCCGTCAACCACGTCGTCTGGAACCCATACTCCAATGCGAGTCCTTGCAGCCTGGGCACCAGCTCGTCCATCCGCACGAGCTGTATCTCGATCATCTGCGCCGCGTACAAGTAGGCGAACACCCGCTCCTCGGTAGAGTACAGCGACAGCTTGTACACCAAGACGGCGGTGCCCACCCTCTGCAAAGGGTTGGGTTCGGGCTGCCAAGGCTGTCAGATGCGCACAGCGAGCATCGACGAGGGCGCGTAGTCGAGCTCGAGCTAGCCCAATGTGAGCACGAAAACACCATGCGACACCTCACACGCACCTTTATGATCGAGCGCTCGATGAGCACCAGAGGAGATGACAACAGACACATTCGAACGTATGTCCGTACCTGGCATGCGAACCGGACATATGGAAGCCGTCGATCTGGTGTCGACGACCACGCTTGCAGATGACCCATGATCTACCATCGACGTCAGCCTAGCGTGACTCGATCGACCGACATAACCACCTTCCAATTGGTGAGTTCCGACATGCCAGCCAAGGCGCTGAGCTGTTCAAGCGAGTCTAGAAAACTGAGCAGTTTGTTCCACGTGACGTCCTGCTCGGGCACGGATGACGTGAAGTGGTGTAAACGAGACGAGAACGCGGGCGAACTGGGGATCAAAAGCGCGAGGTGCCGGAGAGTCGGGTTCGCGTTCGGACAGTGCCATCTTTCGTATCCTCTGTACCGGTTGGCGCCCCGCGTCGACGAGTCGTGGACAGTGGTGGTGTTCCTTGGACAGTTACGCCGACAAGAGTTCGATCAGGGTCTGATGCGACACCGGCCAATACATCCAGAGACGCGTGGGGAGGTCTGAACCTTGCACAACACGACCCGATCATGGAACGCCTCCTTCAGTACCTCGTACGCTGCGTCGTGTCAGCCGAGTTCGACGGCGTACCGTTCGACATTACCTTTGTAAGCCCGGTCCAGCCAGGAACACGCCCGTTCCAACATGGATTGGATGCAAGGCACCGGGAGGGCTTCCGCCGAGGGTACGTTGCACTTTTCGCTCTGCCAGTCCCCAGTCTGCCAAGTGACGTGAGAGATGCGACGCGTGGAGCCAGCGCGAGGGACGCACGTCGTACACGTTCCCCTTGTTCAGCTTGCGCCACGAGAGGTCGCACGACTTGAGCAGCCCGTACACGTAAGCCCTGAGGACGACGGTGGCGAGCGCGAGGGGCCTCCGCGGGTCTTTGTTCTGGTCCGCAGTGATCAGCTCGGGGTCTGCCTCGCTCAGCGTGTGGACGTGCAGAAACGAGTAGATGGTCTGGAGGAGTGTGTACCCCGTGTGCCATTCCATCTATCCGCGGTCGTCAACGCGCCTGACGAGGAAAGACGGGTACCCACCTCGCAGGTACAGGCGCGATCGAGGATCCAGCAGACTTCTTCTGGTAGCAACGCCTCGAGCCGGTCGAACGTGGGTTTCGTCTGGTCCATCAGGGCTAGACCGCTGTCGAACCGCGGTTCGCCGATCTATTTTTGGGAGTTTGAGCGGGCACCAAATAATGGATGGGACGACCTACTTCAAAGGCAGCTATGGCGTCCTGGAGGGTGAAGTCCATGGCAAGGACGCGTCCACCCAAGGGCATGTCTCCAGCAACGAGGTCAGCGCGAGCGGAGAGATTCGTCGCGCGGGGTTACCTGCTGCAGCGCTGACGAACGTCTGGGTGATGTCGTAGAAAGCGTCGCTGCCAGGCAAGCACAAGTTGTGTGCGAGTTCGTTGGCCATGGCTGATCGATGTTGTTGCGGCCGAGGCAGAGGGGGAGAACGTCGGCGTCAAGGAGGTCTCTGGTGTTTCCATCAAACGGGCTTTTGACGAACCTATTTTGAGAACTGACCGGCGCCTTTGAGCTTGGCGCTGCCGTCTCCGGCTGACCAGACGTTGCGAGTGAGGGTCTTGTGTGGGATGGTGCCAATATGGGCTGTAGGACGACGAGGGATGAGAGAGAGGCTTTCGATTTAGAGGTGCCGCGTGTGAAGCAAGTGAGCTACTGATGTCCCGATTTGGGAATGTTTGGCAATGGCTATCAACGTCGTCACGTGTTGGCCGCGGCGGGGACACGGCTCCGTCGTCGAACAGGCACGTCCTCCCGTGCTAGCTCGCATACCCAATAGAAGCAGCACTCTTACTGGACGTGGAAGGAGAGCGAATATGTAAGCGGCGACCTGCTTCGTCCCACTGGTCGAATCGTTTCTCCACCAAAGCAGGCACTCTTCGGAGGAAACGGTGTGTAGCAATAATCCCGTTCTCATTTACGCCAGCCGAGTCAAAGGTCAGAGAGACCATCGAGAAAAGGAATTGTTCTCTTGTCATATCGCACGACCACGGCCTCACAGCCTGCGGAAACAAGCAAGGTTCCAGACGCAACTCGGCCGATGCTCTACCCAGAGCTTCGCGATGACTCGGAGAATCACGAAAGGGAGATCGAGTGATGAAAACCTTCGCATGCCGCCAAAGAGAGCCATTGCTTGGGCAGGCCGGGCGTGGTGTCGGCGATTCTAAGGAAGGACGTGCCGGCTTATTTGTATCGGTGAGTGTCATTTATCATGCTATTGGCGAGTGACTAATGCTGGCATCAGGCTGTCGCTGGAATACGCGCACGTGGCGAGCTTGGATCTGGAGGCGCTGCGGATGGGTGGGGCGTCTGGCATTTCAGGTTTATGACGCTCAGAGTGATCTTGACAAATATAGCTGTTTTGTGGAGTACGATCCAAGAGCGGTCACCCCATGATCCTGTGTTCGTGCGGGTGATCCTGTGTTCGTGCGGGTAGCGTTGAAAGATCAAACCCAGTAATGTCTAACCTTGTTTCATCATTATACCTGGCGTTCAGCGCGTTGCTAGCGGCCTGAACGTCTGGCGAATTCGAAAACTAATCCACCGTGCTGGTATAGTGGGATCGTTTCCTATGCATGACATTAACCCGAAGAGGCGTAGCCTATGTCCCAAGTTCGCAGCTTGGAAGGTTGGATCGCGACTGACGCGGCATTGATCAGAACTACAGCTAAGCTTCATGTCCCGGCGCATCACCCCACCTCAATGTTTTGAGAGCCGCCGCTCGCTCGTCGCCTCCTCTGTGCCTTTCCCAGCGCTGCCACCACATCTACTGGAGCGCGGCCGCTCGCCTGTCCCTCTCGCCGTGTGCATTCAGGGGGGGAAATGTGTCAGCCTGACACTACCGTGAAGGTCGACGTTCTCGCCGGGACACGAGTACGTTACATCGACGATTAGCATACAAGCCTCAGAGGACACGTAGAATAAACGACATATACAGGTATGAATCAAATACATTCGTATCTACTGAGCAGGCTGCCTAGAACAGCTCGCTAAGCGCCAATGTGGACTTAGGGAATGCGCTGATCGATCGGTACGTGGATTGAGTTCATCGTCTGGTTGACCGCGTACGCCGCGCGCGTGTGGCCTAAACGACCGGAATCGTCCATCATCAGTCCGTAAAATCTCGACGTGATCTTGTTCATCTCGCTGTCGTCCACCGGCCACATCGTCCCGATCACCGAATGGAACCCGATGAACTGCATCGCAGACGCCAGATGGATCATCTCGTCCGGGCTTTCCTCGTCTCCGGCAGTGGTGTGGCACGCAGACAGATACGCGAACTCGGCGTCCTCGAGATCGCACCGGATGATCTGTTCGATCGAAAAGTCGCTGTCGCTCAGCGTAAATGCCGACTCGAACAGTTTCTTACCGTCGGCGAGACCGTGACAGGCAAAGTGCACCCATGCGTTCCTCCCAAGCTCCTCGGCGACTCTTTGGATACAGGCTTCTTTCCCCTCGATGCGCGTGAACGTGGCGGCATCGTTGACGCACTGCTTTATGTTGGCAAGTTCGGAGCTCACGGAGAAAAGCTCGCTCTGTCCAGTAGCATTTGCCTGACCAATCCCAACGAAGTGCTTCACATCGCTCGTGGACGAACGGGGGCGTCGGGCTTGGATGAGAGCGCCCAACGTGGGGGTGTAAGAGGAAATATAGAGAGGCGAGATTCAGCTGGCCCTTCCTATATGGACCGGCAGCGTGCAGAGGGAGGGTAGAAAACTCGGCGGTGGGACACCACCATATTCGGGAGTGCAGTGGACATGTCGTTTGAAGGACTCGGACAATTGGAGAGACTACATCGTCCCAGAGCTCCCGTAGTAATCGGCCAAGTATCTTTGGTGCATCTGGCGTCATTGCATGCCTAGTCACATCACGGAGCGTCGAGGACAGGTGCTGAACATATTGTTTAGTGATCGATAATGGGACATGAACCGGATCACGGTCCCCGAGGACGACGAGGGCATCGCAGCCATATTGGCTTGCATTCACTATAATGACAGGTCCTTCGATGGCGGCACTTCGAAGATCTGGAAAAAGGGAAGGCAGAAGGAAACGAGAGCAGCCAGACAAGTTGCGAATAGCTGTGATGACCGTTTGCATTTCAAGGTTGTGCCGGCATAATTTCTCATGTTGATCCATTCTGGGAGAATCGAGTACCTTGCGAATGAGCGAGGATAAACGAGTGAACTCGCTTGCTGACACTTCTCCGGCCGAACCGGATGCGACGACATCGTCAAGTGGGGATCGAAGGCGGATGAGCTGGTTCCAAAATACACCCCGACCTTGCTCTAGGAGTTCGACTGCGCGCTGCGGCGCACCACTACGAAGGCATGCTGAGAATGCGTCCACCGCGAGTGATGAGGGGTGCCTTTTTAGGACATCGAGATGCTGGGGTAGGGTAGGGAGAAGGGAGAGGTGTTCGATCAGTAATCGAAGACATGTTTCGTACGCGAGAAGGATTGAGGAATGCCCGTGTTTTTCGGCTGCAAATATCCATGCCCACGATGCACGCAAATCATTCGCAGACACCGTGTGGGATATGTCTGCCAGTTGTTCATACAAAGTAAACATCTCCTGCAGGTTGCTCTGCTACCATAATCATAGTAAGGATCAAATGCGGGACAGAAGTACTAAGACTTAAGGAAACTCACTGGTGAAGATGGACCATGACAGTCCTGCATTGCCCTGATCTTATTGAAGTGAATGCTGAGAAGAATGGCAAGATTGTTCAAAGACGAGGAACGATGAGAGTGTCCTTGCGGGCAAAGCGAGAGGGCTTCTCGATCGAGAAGAATGGCCTCCTCGAGATCCTGCAATGCCCCCAGCTTATCGTAGCGAGTGCCGAGACGGTTGGCAAGATTATTTAAAGACGAGGAATGATCAGGGTGTCCTTGCGGGCGAAACGAGAGGGCTTCTCGGTGGAGGGCAACGGCCTCCTCGAGATCTTCCATGATGCCGAACTGGTCGAAGCGGGTCTGAAGGTGATTTGCAAGCCAGGACAGAGTCACAGGTCGTATGCTGTGGCCATGTCTGCAATGTTCCAGTGCTTCGCGAGCAAGTGACTCTGCCTGTGAATGTAGTTCTGAAACTGGGACAAGGTCAGTTCTCTCGTCTCCCACTAATCCTAAACATGTACTCTGTGAATCCATGCCAAATGACCTGGCTGTCCTCGCGTCGAAGCTTCCTGAACGTCGCTATCAGTGTTCAAGGATGTTCATCATTTACACCTTGAACATCGAACAATACATTTACCTTTAATTTCTGATCCTACGCTGGGTAATCGAACGCAATTCTACCTGGCGGTTGGTGGCACCGCTGGAGCACTGTGCAAGCCGGCCAGGATCCGAGTTGAGGCAGTGAGAGGCACACGTGTTCCACCACAATCGGACGCTGCGTGGACTGTACGACGGGGGCGTACCTGGGGTTCGACCTGTTCTAAAATCTCTGCATACAGCGCATAGAGCGCGTGCCAGTCGAACAGCGACTTCATGCAAGATCTCTGTTGCCGTGGAGGGTTGTACGACGGCGCCGAGCTAGCACAATGTGAGCACCAAAACACGATGCGACACCTCACACACACCTCTATGATCGAACGCTCAATGAGCACCAGAGGAGACGCCGTCGGCCCGCTCCAACGCCGATCGCCCATGTCGATAAACAAATCATAGGATATTCCACAGTTCTCTGCAAAGAACAAATCTACGACTTGTCTTTGCGTGTACTTGCTCGACACCAGTCCGTCCTCGGAGAGCGTCAACTGGAAACAGAGTTCTCAGACGACAACCGACATGTTCGAAGGGACGTCCGTACCTGGCATGCGGACCGCACGTATGGAAGCCGTCGATCTCGTATCAACGATCATACTCGGAGATGACCCATGATCTGAAATTGACGTGAGTCAAGCGCGACTCGATCGATGGACATACCCACCTTCCAACCGGTGAGTTCCGACACCCCTGCTAAGGTGCTGAGCTGTTCGAGCGAGTCTAGGAAACCGAGCAGTTTGTTCCGCGTAATGTCCTGCTCGGGCAGCCGGATGACGTGGAGCAGTATGAACGAGACGAGAACGCGGGCGAACTGGGTTCAGGCCCGGAGGACGTGGTCATTTGTATCTTCTGTATCAGTTTGCGCGCCGCGTCGACGAGCGGAGGAAAGCAGTGGTGTTCCTTGGACAGTTGCGCCGACAAGAGTTCGATCGGGGTCTGATACGACGTCAGCCAGCACACCCAACGACGCGCAGCGAGGTCTGAACCTCGCGCAACACGAGCCGAACACGGAGCGCCTCCATCTGTACCTCGGACGCTGCGTCGAATCAGCCGAGTTCGACGGCGCAGCGTTCGACATTATCTTTGAATGTCCAGTCCAGCCCGGAACACGCCCGTTCCAACATGGATTGAACGTAGGGCACCGGTAGGGTTTCCGCCAAGGATATGTCGCACTTTTCGCTCTGCCAGTTCTCGCTCTGCCAAACGACGTGAGGGACAGGATGACGGTGACGAGCACGAGGGGCCTCCGTGGGTCTTCGTTCTGGTCCACCGCGGCCAGCTCCGAGGGGCCTGTCTCCCTCAGCATGTGGACGTGCAGAAACGAGTAGACGGTCTGGAGGAGGGTGTATTCCGTGTGCCATTCCATCTGTCCGTGGGCGCCAACGCGCGTTCCAAGAGGAAAGACGGGCACGCGCATCGCACGCACATGCGTGATCGAGGATCCAGCAGACCTCTTCTGGTAGCAAGGCCTCGAGCGGGTTGAATGGGGGTCTCGTCTTGTCCAACAGAGTTAGGCCACTGTGGAACCGCGGTTCGCCGATCTGTTTTTTGGGGGTCTAAACGGGCACGAAAAAATGGAGAGGACGACCTACTTCGAACGCGGCCGTGGCGTCTTGTAGGGTGAAGTCCTTGGCGAGGACGAGTCCACCTAAGGGTAAGTCTCGAGCGAGGAGATTCGTCACGTGCGGTTACCTGCTGCAGCGTCGACGAACGTCTGGGTGACGTCGTAGAAAGTATTGCTACCGGGTAAGCACGAGTTGTGTGCACGTTCGTCGGCCATGGCTCGTCGACGTCGGGGCCGGCGTTGAGGACGAAAGGCGGGGAACGTGGGCGTGAAGAAGAGGGTCCTCATGAAACCAATGGAGTTTCAAACAGCAGCCCATTTGGACGACTTGGAGGATGTGGCCGTTGGAGAGCATCAGAGAGTGCCTCAGACTTCGCCCTCCGAGTCGGACGTCACACGCTGGCGTGTGGGATATTGAAAGCAGTCAGGTACTTCAAGTCAAGTACAATATCGCGGGTAATACGGCAGCACAGCGATCGTCACTCAAACGAGCCTTTGAGCTCCATCACCTCATTCATCACCTCTTCCAACTGGACCTCCGCTTTCTTTACCAAGCCGTGCAACGTAAGGATACTCGCTTCGATCTTAATGAACCGCACTCTCAGGTCTCCAAGGACCTTCTTGCTTGATGTAGGCTTTCCAGAGGCGCACGGTGACCCGTCGGTGGATGCCATAGGACCTTCGTGCTGAATCATCAATTTCGGAGGGTTACCTTCACCGTCTGATAGCTCAAGTTGGAACGTCCGCCTCTCCGTGACAGCTCGTTCCCGTTTACTGCTGACTGCAAATGAAGCGGATAAGTCTGAGAAGATTGGGAGGATTCCATGACAGACCTGGGACGGCCTCCTCCTTTCCAGTTGTCATTGCCTTATTTTCGTTCAACGTGCTACAGTCACCAGACTTCGTCGTCGCTCCATCGGATCCCGGAGTAACACGGTCGCGCAAGAATGAGGGAAGATGCACGCTTGGACTTGAGCTAGTGGAAGGCAGCTGGGGACGAGAAAGACGCTGCTTGCGTGCGCCACGGGGCGGCCCAACCTTGATTCGGGCACTGGATTCTACTGAGTGGGCTGTGGGTTCAGAGTATCTATCCTCGGACTGGTGTAGGCGGTGTGGGCGGGGCCTGTTCCGGGAAATCGCTTCGGTGTTCTGCTTCCCGGCTTCCAGCTTGTGTTTTTTGCTCGGAGTTGTGCTCACCGCGTCCAAGTCACAGGCGCCCGTTGACTCCATTGGCTCGTCCAAAGGCCGTCGTTTTCGCTTTGGTTTGAGCGTCGGCTGACACCCAGCCGGACCTTTTGGATTGGGGAACTGTCAGTACGTGCTGCGACATTTTCACGAGAGAGGAACATACCGTTTTTGCTACTGGATTTTTGGATGCTCTCTCCATTGAGTTTCCCCCTCGCCTCCCATTTGGCGACCAGGTCGTCAGTACAATCGTACTTTGCCACCCAACTTTCAGGCCAAGCCTCCCCGGTCTGAGGATCATTTCCGACCCAGTTGACTCTATACTGCGCGTCAGATTCTCCAGTGATCTCATGGACAGCCCACAAGGTGTCATCATCATCTGACCATGGGATAAAGGGAGCCTTCCGAGTGGTGCAGATGTCCTCGGACATCAGACGCTTGAGTTGAGAGAAGTGAGCACTATGAAAATTGGAAGCTGGAGCGATGGGTTTAAGCTGAGATGCAGTGGTGACGGCATCGATTCACCGGTCGAGACTTGGTCTCCATCGCTACCACGAATAGAAATGGGCACTGACGGCAGCCAGGGACTGGGATCTAGATGATCAGGAGATCCGCGGAAAGCACTGATACAAGCCCTCACTCTACACACTGCGGGCCGCTACGTTGCCATTTACGCACCTCGAGGACTGAGTAATGAGATCTGAGTCCGCCATTCGAGTAAGGCGTCGGTGACACCAACAGCCTTCGTCGCTCGACAAGGCTACGAACACAATGCAGAGGTGCTCTCTGCGCGACACGAAGCCCGGCTGCAGATAAAAAACGTCGAGCAGCGCCAGCTCAAGGAATCGATGTGGTTCTGGCGTGAGAAGGACTCGGCGGCAAATGGAGCAGCATGAAGACTCGATTCATGCGTGGGTTTTATATAAGCGACATTAATGTGCTTCCTTCTTAGCACTTGGACGTCAAATGTTCAAGATATATTGGTTTTTAAGGGTCTCCAATCAGAAGTCTTAACATGAGTCTGATTCGCCTTTTGTCCACTACTACCGCAACAACACCTTCTGTTTTTCACAGTAGATACAGTGCGCCCGGGCCTGCAATTCAAGTTCAAGTTCAAGGCATGACTCGGATAGTACTATGTAGTACTATTCAACTTCAACGCACCCAACTCGGGTGTGGGTCTCATTTTGTTAATACCTTTTTTTATTCCCGCTCATGTGTTTTTTTTTTTTTTTTCTCATTTGCAGCCATCTGATCACTGGGCTCGGCTTGTCCCCCCCTGCTGTGCTCATTCAAGTGGTGTCGCTCGTCTAACTATGCCTTTCTCACAGGACGAATTCTGTCACGTTTACCGCCCTCGTTCTGCTCCAGCGACTCAAGGCCTGTTTCCTGACCGCTCGGAGATCCTCAGGTCACCGTCTACTGTTTATCTCCACTTTCATGCTCGCGTCCAAGGTCGTTTGCGACGATTCCCATTCGAACAAGTCGTGGTTGTTCGTTGCCCAGAGCATGTTTCAGCTCCCGTGACCCTCGAGGAGCTCAAGGACTTCGCAAAGACTTCATTGGCTGGGGTCCCTATCCCACATACATACTGCCTTCGACCAAGAAATTGGCACCCCTGCCGACCACCGACCCGTTCGCTGCGGCCCCTAGTGCTACCACCCCATCAGCGGCCACAGTTGTACAGCCAGAGAGGTACCCATCGCCTCTCAGGCGCGTTTATTCCTTCCCCCCATATCCATTGGCGGCCTACAAGTTACTCCCCCCACCACTCCAGATATGCCGTTCTCTTTGTACTCAGCTTCGCCCCTCACCCCTCCTGTATCAAGAATCTCACTGCAAAGGTCGTTTCGGCGTGGTCTCCAGGTCTCGTCAAGACACAAGTGGTCTCTCGGCGTCCCCACCTTGTCTCATCCTCACAAACTCGCTATAGGTGCTCCTTTTCTCCTGAACCTACCTCTAGGGAGCCCCTTTATAGGGCATATTTATAGGGTACATTCATCAATAGTCAATTATGGTCAATTTTAATTTGAATACAATATATATATTAATCTGATCCTCTATTCAAGAGGATCCAAATGGCCTCATAATGAAAAGACTTGGCGGTGTGGTTGTTGCAATATAGTCCCTACAAAATCACTTCCTCTGATATGTTCAGAATTGCCTAATATGAAATCCTATTTTAGGGTTAGGTCTTAAATCCTCTGGTTAGGGCTACTTAATACAGTAATCATGGACCCACACGACCACATGGATATTACTTCATAAGGCAACAATTGTTTTGCTTGACCGGAAGCCTACTCCACACTCACCAATCAAACTTCACACATCCTTTGTTTTCCCTTCTCTGTGATATGGACACAAACAATCTCCCCTCTGATGATCAAACTTCTAAATACAAGCTATTTCTGGCTGGGAAACCCCCGCTTCCAAAAAGCCTCAAGTCACAGAAAATACCAGACTCTGTGTTCCAACAACAACACCAACAACCACAGAACACTTCCAAAGCCTTGTCTAGCATGCAAGATAAATACAAACAGGTTTGAGAATCAACAATTCAAGATCACTAATACACTGAATTTCAAGATAGTTTCTGGCCATGAATCCCTATCTTCCTAGAACTCTTGATAAACCTGGCGTCTGTTCATGCTTCTACTGTACTGCTTTTTGTAATTCATTTTTCATAGACATATCCCCAGAAGAGGCCAGAGAATGACAATCAGCTGGTTGTAAGAGTGCCTTGTGACACAGTGCAAAACCCAAAGGTTTATATTCCATTTGCTTGCCTTTTTGATTCTCAATTTATTTTAAAGGTTCCTACTGCTGACACAGATCAGGAACAGGTTTTTGGGTTGCTAAGCAGCACCTCCTCCTTGGTGACATCTTCAAAAGGGCAAGAGATCTTGAACACCAACAAAGACGGATTTGAGGAAATTCTGAAAAAACTTGAAGTATTACACACAGACGATATTCTTTCATCTCCAAGTCCAACTATACTCAATCTTCCGGAAAATGTTCCCATAGCACCTGCTTTGGTAACATCAGAAGCATCGGTGGTTGAAACCAAAGCAGAGATAGAGGTAGCCAGAGTCTCCTTTTCAGAAGTTCCAAAGAACTCAAAATACACAGCATGTTTTACCACCTATGTCATCCATTGAACATATTTTCCAGTGGAGACATCCCCTCATAGAGTTGGAAGAAGCCTTTGCACAGCTGACTCTTAATGGAGCAGAAACAAACCCGGAAGTGGCAGACTGCCCGGAAGTAGAAGGCCACCCGGAAGAGGAAGACGAAGCGGAAGATGAAGCGGAAGATAAAGACGAAGCGGAAGATGATGAAGCGGAAGATGAAGATGAAGCGGAAGACATAGTAGAGAAGGATATATCTATCAACAGTGAAATTCCACCTTTTTTTTTGTATTGAAACTAATGACAAAGTAAACAGATAAATCCATCTTCATCTCTCAAAGGGAAGAAGAAGAGGAGAGTGAAGATGAACCACTTTTTACATACTGTGAGTTTCCTGTTTTCTCCTTCCTTTAATATGAGAACTCATCCATCAAAGCGAATGAAAATACATTCTACAAGGAAGAGGAAGAGTCTGAAGATGAGCTACTTTCCATCTACCGTGAGTTTTCAGCCTTCCTTTCTGGTATGGAAATTAACTTGACAAAGCAAATCAAAACCTCTTCCGAATGGAAGAAGAGGAGGAGAGTGAGCCAGAGTCCCTTCCAATATGCAGTGAGTTTTCCTGCTTCTCTTTTGAATTGAGACTGACTTCCAGGACAAAGGAAATGAAAACCTCTTCCGAATGGAAGAAGAAGAGGAGAGTGAGCCAGAGTCACTTCCAATATGCAGTGAGTTTTTTGTTTTTTGTTTTTTTTTAATTGTGACTGACTCCTGGGACAAAGCAAATGAAAACCTCTTCCAAATAGAAGAAGAAGAGAGTGAGCATGAAGATGAAAGTGAGTCACTTTCTATGTGTGGTGAGTTCCATGACTGTTATCTCTTATGGAAATACTCAAGTTACTGCAGATCATATAAAGCTACAGTGGCATTCCGACAACACTGGTGGTTAGTCTGTTTCTTTTTAAATATTCTGTCATTCACCCTATGCAATAACAGACTTTGATGATGACATGAACCTACATACCCACTCTCCATGTATGTGTTTTCCATCCGATACCCTAATATATGCTTTATCTTTTGCACTCTCACAGATTCTGGAAAGAGAACCCTCCAAAGTACAGTCGGCATCGAATCCATCAGCGATTATTTTATACAGAAACGCCATCAAGAGAACCATCATCAATCTTCAAGTTTGCCAACAGGTTTGCTTTTCCAATTCTGTGCATATCTTTTACTATATGACTTTCTAGAAACTGGCTGGCTTTGTCAGAAGAATCCATCGAGAACACTGAAGAAAGGGAAAATTCATGGAACATCATCATTCATATTGACCAGTTGGTTTTTTTTCTTTCTTTTAAAGTACTAGCAGAACTTGATGCACATGCAGGCTCTTCCTCGGAACCCCCGGAAACAATTTCGGCAAGTAACAATTGTACACCTGTGGCAAGAACACGTGAATACACCACTGCCATATCTTTTCTCTCTGCTCCAGAGTCTGGTATGTGTTCATCTATGGCTAAGTGTAATCCTTGGCTAAGCATTTCTTTCTCAAGCTCATGCCTCTGGATCTTCATCGGAAGACTCCTCTGCAAGGACTCCTCATACATCTCCTTCTCTTCCTATGCTAAAGCGACAGAACATAACTGCAGTCTCTCTTCTCTCAGTTATTCCAAAGGACAATGGTGTGCCACCTATATGATAAATAAGCCATTAACAAACCCCTCTTCTGCAGCAGATGGACTGGATGATATCCAGGGTAAAAACTCACTCCATGAACAGAAATTTTCGATTATGCCAAACCGCCCTACTGCCACTGCAGTCTCACTTCTATCAGACCTTCCTCATGGTGTGCATTCCTGTCAATGAAGAATATACCCTCGATGAACAGTGTCCCTTGCAGACCTTGGCTGCAACATGATCTCAGAATTATCATGTGTTAGTAGTGGACAAACCAATTCTAAGACTGAAAACCCCCCCACACAATCAAAATCTGAGGCTCATGATTTTGATGACCATACATCAACAGATCTGATGTCCAGTGAAGATGGATCTGATGAGTACCAGCCATCAGTTGGTGAATGGTTCCGACCACATGAAATAGCCATGGATGAACTAGCGGTGTGTGACTCACAATACTTTTTGGTCTATTCTCAAGGGGAAATGTGTGGTGGTTAAGATGCCATTGGAAACAGGAACAGATGTAGAAACAGAAACAAAGAATCCTGTAGACAACAGCAGAGTGCAATTCAGTAAGTTCATTCTGAAGTATCCGGTCACATGGATGACCTGTTTTGTGTGGGACTACAGAACGCATGATTGCAAACCCTTCCATATGGGCTGTGTCCATCGAGGAGCTCGACAGTCTTTTTCCAAAGAATTACGTGGCAGGAAGCATCATGAATCTCTTCCTCTTGACCAATTGGTATACAACCATAAAGGACACCTATTGCCACTTTGTGGATCTCTTTATGACTGCATCTTGCTCCCCTCCTGAAACCACAGAGATAGAACAGTTCCGCACCCTTTCCGGGCTCTTCTCTGATCCACTGGTTCCACCTGCTCTCAAACCTGTGACATTCATTCTCTGTAGGCATAACCATTATTTTACAGTGTGCTTTGACTACCAGTCAAATCATGCATGGGTCTTTGGTTGCAACCCTAAGCCTCCCACTGCTGCTCTATATACCAATATTTCATGGGATGAGTGGGATGGTCGCTTGTATTGGAGGAGGATCGCTGCCTTGTTTGGATGGCCTATCTCTGAAATGAATCCCATCGTGAATGCCTACGATTTTCCCCAGGTATTTGCTTTTCTCATATCTTCTGAGTTTCGTTTATATTCCAACAGAATGGATTTGATTGTGGCCCAATCGCTGTTTCAATTGCTCAATATCTACTGAGTAATGGCCCTGACGCCTATTTTCAGTCCATTCCTGGATATCAATCTCCATGGATCAAATGTCCTCATCTCATCAGAAAAAGGCTCTTGGACTGTCTGTCTGAAACCAACTTCCGCTGTCACCGCTGGTGGCGTGAATTGAAAGACCAAGAGGCATGGTTGGAAGAACCGTCAGACACAGTCCTTGATCTGATCTACAATGGTGGATTAGATCAATCGAATAAGGTCACTGCACTCAAGGTCATGCTCAGTAGATCTGGAGACAGGTGTCCGGAATGCAATCCACGGCCCAATGCTGTCCCACCGGAAGCAACCGAGTCCGACGCTTCCGAGAACTCTAGTGCTTCTTCCAACAGCCAGGACCATCCCATTATGCGACGACTCTCCTCACATTTGAAACGCTATAAATTCATGCGTAACACTCGAAACCGTGCTCTAGGTCAAGCCAGAGTTCCTAGAATGGCATCTCAGGCAAAGTCCCTTCCAGCACAACGTTACCTGCCGCTTCCCAGGGACGACTCCTTTGATGACTACTTTGATGGCCCCACTTTGGAAGATTTACAGTACTCAATACGAGAAAACTCAGAGGGTGGTCTCCGCTCAAACTGGGACTACTTCAAGGACTACGGTTACAGACTGCTTCCAGATTTTGCAGTGACTTTCAATGAACAGGATCCAATTCACGTAGTTGATCACCTTATTCCTGTGGGTGAACCGCAATTCCAGAACCCATCACCCTACAATGAAACCACGGTTCACCCCCTATCCACTGATCGCATGGGCAACCCTAGTCATGTTCTGGTCCATGATGTTGATGTCATGGGAATGAAGGAAATGTTGCAGCTGGCAGGGCGTCACAATTCTTCCGAGAGCATAGACCTCTTTGTGTGTGGGAAGAACCCCCTCCAGGGAAATTACATCTGCTTCCGGCCGGAACGTGATGCAGTGCCGATTACCACCGGTGAGATCCGAACCACTCTAGACATCGACAGCATCATCTGGGTTACACACAAGATACGTGTACTCTCCTCCCTTAAAGTTAATGTCATTCCATACTTCGGGCATAAACCACCTATTCCAAAGAACAATCACTGTGACGTGGAGATCCTTCTTCCCCAGTCAACCACAGACCAAGAACAAGGAGGCTGCTCTGAGTGGTTCACAAAATCTGTTCCCATAAGCAACATTCCACACATTCCTTTCGCTCAAGCAGGAGATGGCTCTGGAAGTGTCAATTTCTATGTTGCATTTCCCCGCATGATGCATAAGCATCCAAAGACTGGTTGTTCTGCAACCCTTGTCCCCGCTCCAGTACAGATTGTCTGGATAACTCAGGTCTTGTTGCCTGCCATCAAAGAAAGCTCACCTCTGGAAATACGGGAATATTCCAATTTCACCTATGAGGAGTGGAAGTGGAAAGCAACTGTGAACAACCAGCTCAAGCCTTCCAGAACTCTTACCCTTGATCCAACCACCATCGAAAAGCTAATAGACAACATGAGAGCTATCATCACTAAAAGCCATGATGGTCACCTCCATGCTTTTGGTTCCTTCTTTTTCATTGTAGATGCCAGAGGCATAAAGCTGAACACTGTCACTGTCAGAGGGCGTTCCAAGGATCCCTTGGTCAACCTCTACCAGGAATTTCCTACCTTGGATTGGGAGTATATGATGCGCCGTGAGAATGGCCAGCTGCTCATGGATTTGGGAATCTCATACCATCCTGATCCTGTTGATCAGCAGCCCCTCATTGGGCTATGGAAGCTCAACTCCATTCATGCATCATATTCCAAGGCAGGAATGAACAAGCCCAAAGAGTTCAAGACTTGCACTATGCCTAGACATGGAGGTCTGCAGGCTACCATGGAAAGTGTTCGTAGGAGAGCTGTTCAGCTGACTTTTCGATCAACATACAATCTTATTTTCGAGGCTTTCCGTCGACCTGGTCAAGAAGAGAAGTTCTGTGGGGATCCAGAAGCTTATGCCAATACAGCACTCTTTCAACAGACATGTCATGAGTTCGTCACTATTTATCATGGAGCAAAGAGTAAATGCTTCGGAGTTCGAGAAGAGATTCGAGGAAGTGGTTTTGCCATAAAGAAGAGTATACAATCCATTTGGCACAAGGTCTGTCAAGTGGTATCAATGCTCCTTTGCAAGTCTGACTTCTGCTTATTGCTTCAAGGCTGTAGAGTATTTAGACTCGGATCCCATCCTCTGGATTCCTTCTCAGCTTTTTTGTGACTTCATGGTCAGGCGAGTTGAAGAACTTCAGTTTGTTCAAGTTCGCTTTTTCAAGGAACCACAATCCAACTATGGCATTATGACAACCATTATTGTCCATCTTCTTCGGAATGTCTCCTTTGCTGTTCCTGCCAAGTATACTCAGCTTGTTGAGGCCTTGAAAGACATGTCATCTGAGGGCGTTATCCAGCGTTTTGGAATGCTTTTCTTGCAAGATCTGAATCCAGTCACTGGAGAGTTTCCAGTTATTGCACAGATGGATGATGCCGATATAGCACAAAAGATTGGGAAATGCCTTAAAAAAGCCAGCAAGACTAGGAACCTAGCTGGAACTGATTCCATGAACCACAACACAGTGCCCACTGAAGAATATCCACTTGGAGAATGGCCCACCTGGGACGAGCTGGTTAGCTGCCTGGACAAACATCCTACTCAAATTATGCAATCTTGGAGATGGAATAGCCTTCCGAAGTCAAACGAGTATGCTTCCGAACTCTTTGTTGCATTCACCAATGACATATGGCTTGCAATGGAGCCCACCCGATTAAGAAGCCCTCTTAGTCATGCAGCCACACTTGAGGAGGCCCTGGAATCATGGTCCATTTTCCATGTAGCCAATACTCTCTTGAGCGTCAGGTTCTTGCCAAACTCCCATGGCCTGAATAAGAAATCAAAGGGATGCTGGGATTTCACAGATTTGCTTGATGTCTTTTTTCCTCCACTTGACATCCTGCAGCCAAATTCTGTCTGGATGTCCTTTGCCCAAGGACAGGGATACCTTCATATGTATTCTGAATTTCAAGCCACTCTCTCAGATGAACAGTTTCTGAATGTTAAGACAGACCTTGCAGTGCTGCTCGGTCAAGCACAATGTCTGCCAAACAGTATCAAGGCCACAAATTCAACAAAAGGCAGAGTTTGGTTTGGTTTGCATGGGACCATTCACATGCGCACCAATTCCAAGTTCTATAGACTGAAAGGAATCAGTAGTGCAAAGGTGACTAAAAGAAAGGTCATGCGCATCAACCTCTGCTCTCAGCAAGTCATCACTCGGCTCGATGAAGCTCAAGGAATCTCTACAAAGGCATCTAGGATTAAACAGAAAAGAGATAAGAGATCAGCAAAGTCGAAAAACAAAAGGATTCCACCCTCAAAGAAAGTCCAAGCTCATAATATGGTGAGGCTTAGGATTAAATTGTAGTGTACCTTTATTTTCCATCCAACTATTGGCCCACCATCTGTTCATTTATTTTGATTGCATTCCTATATGATTCTGACATTATCCAAATTTTGGGTGAGCCAGTGACGAATGAAGCCAAGGCAAAAGGAGCGGAAAAAAGGGGTTAGGAAGAGAAGAGGATAGGCACAGTTGAAAGGAATTTTGAACATTCCACTTTGGATATAAAGTTTAATGACAGAGTTCCATAGAGGTTCCGGCGGAAGTCTTTGCTGCATTCTATGCACAGCTGCTCAGGTGTAATCTGTGATAGGATTCACTGTATATATCTTAGTGCGGATTATTCATGAGGAGCTCAGTTCCGAAGGCATTCTAACCCACACCAGAGTCTGAGCGTAACCTAATCTTTGCAGGGCAGAACTGGAACTACATTGACTTACAGCCGAGCTTCGTTTGAATCACCAACATGCATAATACCTTGTATATGCACGTGAATACAGCCGGTGCAATTTAGAGCGCTCGCCAGGTATGGGTTATCTTTGGAATTTCAGCGTCGGAAACCAAACCGGAACCGGAAGGCTTTTAGCTTAGGTTTTGAGACCCGCACTGGTTTCCCGCTGTTCCACGTTGTGTCTATATTACATTGTTACACTTTGGGCACAAGAACCAGCTATTTACCACACTTAAAACTGGCTCTGTAGCATCCGCGCTATGTTTTAGAATCCATGCGTCATACCTTATTCTATCCCCTGAAATGAGAGCGCTTAATATAGACTGTGCCTGATAAATTATGGAATAATCTCCCTCCACTGTGTAAGGGTCACCGCGTCTCATTGCACCCATCGCAGAATGAACAAGCCTAGGAACAGCGTTTGGCCATCTCGCTTTCATTTGCTTCCGTGCTTCCGGTTCCGGAACTGGAGACAAACACTCTGTGTGGAACCATGTCCTACAAAGGTAGCACAAGGCCTGCATGTGCTTATGAGGGACATATGGATGACCACATATGCAGGTTGGTTCAGGTTCCTATAAGCAAATAGTCAGATGACCCTAGGCCATTCCGATTAAACAGATATTTACCTTGAGCGTTATGTGTACAGCGTCAAAAGTGGTCCTTCCAAGTGAATAAAGAGAGCGGAAGCTTTGTATACAGATCCATGCATTCATATTACGCCACATACCTATAGAAATAGCAGGTACTAAGCACATGTGGTCTTGGACATTCCTGCCGGAAGTGAAGAATCTCGATCTTTCCTACAGAATCGAGTGAGACAGAGTGGGTCTGTTTTCGAGGTCGCATGATATGAAAACTCACCCAAAACGCAAGATGTGTCAAGCGGTTGTGTGTGAGTTGATAAAATGAGTTCACGAGAATGGTAGTTGTCAGGATTTCTAGCAGATGTCTTTCAAATGTGAAGGTATTATGGAAGCATTGGGCTCACATTTTGTCTCTGAGATCCTTTTTCTTGGATTTAATCGACTTTGAGTCACGTTTTGCTTCGATTGCATGGTTCAGAACATCAGATATGGTGTAGAACCAAACAACCTCTAGTTTGTACTGTGAATCCATAGTCAGTTAGTGAGCTAATCTCTGTAGAAATGAACCTTGACCTGAGTCTTGGAAGCCGATGTGGAAGTCTTATAGATGCCGACTACTTTCGCCTTCCAAGAGCGACAGATGGCATCTGAGTCACTCATATTTTCATCATGGCAAACCAAGATACTGATTTGGTGAATTAGCATAAAAATGAAGGGATAACAAAGAAATCGTGGATTGCCTGTCGTTTATTCACACATTGCCCACACCGGGCAAGTCTGTGAAAGAGAGTGAGCACGGCGAATTTGACAGGAAGAAGTCAGCATACTTGGAACTTCGTCACACGGAGTCGTAGCATAATGGTTTTCTAAAACGCAGATAAAATGAATAAACCAGAGTGATACACGGGGCATAACTCACTCCTTTGGGGCATGATTGATGAAAGAAGTTCACAAAGAGAAAAGAATTGCCGAAAATGGGTATTGACTGTTTTTCCGCGTAAGGCAGCTAAGTCAGGGAAGCAAGGTGTAGCTGTGGAATTTGTGTAAGAAATCACCTCGTGGCCCGTATCAAAACTAAAATGACATGAACCTCGGGCAGAATATCTTGCAAAGTTGAAGTGGAGTTGGATACATGTATCACCTGAAAAGTTAGATAATATTTCATCTCCATCGTTACTTAAACGGCCGCACCTGTCTTGTGTGTCACCAAGTGCGATGGAAGCCGCCGGACTCCAGTGAGTTCGTCCACGCTAGCCCCAGACTCGACCACTTAACCTGCGTATGAGTTTAACGGGGTGCTGTCGACCCAGAGCATGTCCTTCCGGTTGATATGAGTATTTGAGCCAGATTCACAGGTACTAGCTACAACAAGAATCCCAACTACTCGAATGTCTTCAATCCCTACCCCGGCCCGTATCATCCCGACTATCTCAGTCAGAACTTCCAGATACTGGCGGATGCTGTTCCATCTCCAATCATGGAGACCTTGGAGACGAAGCAATTACAATGAACACAGGACGACCAAGCGCCATCACAAAGCAAGGACTCGGCGCCCGAGCTTCCGGCGTCTTCCGTAGTTTCTTTCTCGTCTTGTGCGGACTAATACTTGGGTTGTTTCTCCACTGCATCCTATTCTCGCCACTCTTCGATAAATATCCAATTCTTCAGTACTCTGATGACCAATACTCCCTTCAGTTCCCTCTTCTCCTCCTCCCCCATGACTTTGGTCCTGCTGCCCTCCTCCTCTCCAGCCTTCTCTGTCCGGCGCTATCACATATGGCGAAGATGTCACTTGCACTTTGTTTCGTGGTTTCAGCCCTACCATAGAGCTCCTACTGTTCCTACTGTTTTATCAATCTGATAGAAGACCGCATGTTGTCTTGCTGCACCTGGAAAAATGATTCAATCCTCGCCACCGACTCGAACATTCTGATGCAAGAATTTTCTGCATCCGATCCAGAAGTGTCTTCTTCCAACTCTAAGTCACCTCAATAGCTGCGAATCTCCGGCCACTCCCGTCTCTCAGCCCGTCGAGAAAGCACCTCCTCGGTCCATCTCGCCCATCAAGCTTGGCCTTAGTGCGGGAACTTGGGGCAATGCCAACAGTAATCATCCAAACCTCACGGTCAAGACCCTCGTGGCCTGAACAACGAGTTGACTGCATGTGGCTTGTACTGCAAGCTGGTATGTGATCTCCTGATAATACCCGCGACGACAAGCTCATGAGCTTTAAGCATGAATGCCTACTCCGTAAGAGTATGCGCGCCAATCACAGTGAGGGTCGCTCTCAACAGGCTCCTCGCCCAAAGGTGGTTGGCGCCCTCTGAGCGGACTTCCGATACCAGATGCCGCTTGTAGTGAGTATGTCTTTGGACTCCATGCACGCACTAAGCACTTCCACTGCAGTTATAAACCATATGGGTCTGCGAGATCGATTTCCATGAAGTCGGACTTCATTCGCAAGCGCTCTCGCCATGACGCTTGCCGCGCCGGTCCGGAGTCTTCTGAAGCTCGATCCGTAGGCGCGAGCCGCGGGACTTCACCGAGTGCGGAGCGTTCCCCAACTCTACTCGACCACCCAACCTGCGTACAAGTTTCACTAGGATAGGTTAACGCCAATAATCATGAGCAGAGAATGACGGAGCGCTGTCACATGCGCACGTACTCGGCGTCCAAGCCTCCGTCTTCCACTGTTTCATTCTCGTCTTACGCGGACTCTTACTCAGGCCATTCCTCCACTGCATCTAACTCCCGTCGCTCTTTAATGGATTTCCTTTCTTACAGCGTCTTCCGTGGTTCCGGTAATGCGTTTTGGCACCCCTTGACGGTCACGGAAGTCCATTATAGCATGACGGGAGCTCATGCTTCTGGAAATGAATCATGCACACAAATGACACTGTATATCGAGGTATTTACTGGAAAAGAACAGAAAATTAGAAAATATGAGTACCATGAGACCACTACAATAATATATCGCTCATCGAGGGGAATATCTGCTCCACCTCATCTTCCGGAGACGGAATCTCGACGACTTCATCGCCAGGTAAATAGTACGCTCCCTGGCTATCTACCCATTCGGAGGCTTTGTCTTGTGTGAGCCCCATCCAGCGAAGCAGACATCTAGCACATTCTGCTGCAAATGCAAGATCTCCACGCTCTTCGTCAGCGAGTGTGTTCCTCAGCCTACTTGTTGTCTTCTCAGGCATCTTGACCTCGAGCACTATCAGCAAAAGGCTGAGGAAACTGCGTTTTCCAAATTTTCCTACGATATAAAAAAGTAAGATGCACTGTCCTAAAGTCATGATTTTTAATTAGTCATGAGATAACTTATGCGGTCCCGATCGGTAGCGAAGGGCAATCACCATCCGGCACAAGGTCCGGAGAAAACCAGTTCTATGGTCGTTCGTAAGAGAACCATCCTTGTCAACTTGGCGCAACGCAAGTACAGCCCGAGTTAGGTGCATCGTTTCGTAACAGTATAGATAGCCACCAGTAAATATCGATGACACTGGTGTGAACACACAGTGCACTACGCCAGGGGCTTGAAACCTGTGTTGAGGACGATGAGCAGATTAAAATTAAGACTTTGGAAACGAATTACATTATGTCCCCTTGTTCAAGGCAGACGATGACCATGTCCGCGTCGGCAAAATGCCCATCCTCAGACAGTTCTGCTGCCTTGCTCAAGCAATGGTGAAGATCCTTCAACTTGCTTGGGCACGCTTGGCGCTTTGGACGCATGACAGCCCAAATCTTGCATCCGTCTTGAGCGTATACGTAGGTCATAAACCCACAGCAGTCATGGTGGGCGTCTGTGAGGAATCCAGGGTGGGTCAATAGCCTCCATCCCTGCGAAGTCCACGTTCCGGAGCGAATGACTTCCGGTGGTGCTTCTTGAACTTGAACTGATGGATCTGGGTCATCTTTCGTACTCGCAGGCTTCACGAACCGAAGGTGGGCGGTCTGTTCCCAGGAAATACTTGAGTCGAATAGCGCTCTTGCCATCATCGGAGGCCCTCCATTCATATCCTTCCCGTCGAGAAAATTGCCGCAGACCTTCGTGTCCTCGGCCAGTTCCACGAATTCTGACAACGTAGTTACCCTATGTTCCGAGGGCGATTTCTTCCTAGCAGAGCGGTTTGCAGCCCGTACGCATCCGTCGATCCATTGTGTTCGCATCCCAAGGTCGCCAAACATCATTTCCATCGACATCTTGGAAAATGTGGCATGGAGCTCAGTGGTCCAACCCCGAATAACCACAGACGTGGACCGCGCCTGGTGACCTCTTATTTCATCTATCAGTGCCCTCCACTTATTTTCCACAGTTTTTGGATCGGCACGTTCGGGGTGACGAAGGTCTTCGTCCATCTTGATCTCGACGACCAAATCACGGATCTGGAAGGCATCGGCGCCGGAACCACAAGGCTCGGTACCGGAAGCTGAACCCTCGATCGAAACACGCTGGGCGAGTTCCTTGACTGTAATAGATTCGACGTCCTGTAACACGTTAAATAAACCCTTACGACTTCTTTCAGTGTAACTTACCACTTTTGCTTGTCGTCCAGCGAATGGCAGGTACGTGTCAAAGCCACCGTGCCATCTGATCGTCGGTGTGTCTTCTGGATAGCCCACAGAGGAATCTACAAATCTCGACTACATCTGCTGTCAGAATATTGCGTCTTCACCCCACTAACATGCTTACCGCTGATTTGACGCTCCTCTCGCGGTTGCCAGCATGCCTTTCTCCAACACATTGTCGCTCTGTTATCACTCTGAGGAGGATTTACCCTAGGAATAAGCGTGAATACTTACTTTGACTTCGGCCTGGCCGAGTTTCCGCCTGCGGGTTGCCTTCTTCCGTGCCCTCGCTTGCATGCTCAGCTTGCCTTTGCCGTTCTATGGGAGATGTGAGATGTGGCACTGAGTTATACTTAATGGGATACATCAGGAACACAGACTTTTGTTTTGCGAAACTTTAATCGTAGAAGGGAGACACCGTTCCAAAAACTTTTGAAGAAGGTCTTCCACGGAAGTGAATTCGCATCGTCCGTCCACGTGATTGGCTGTAGTCCAAAAGGGTAGTCCCCGATGGCTCAATGTTGCGAGGGACCCATTTCCATTTGGATGCGACAGGCCGGATTTAAAATTTTGAATCGCGATCGTAATCCATCTATCAGCGCAGTACAACTCCACACGGTTGTTGATGAAATCGTACGCGAAGTCGCCGAACCCTGGTCTTCGTGGTCGCATGCCACCGTTCAGCAAATAGAGCGCTGCTGGCCCATGTCCAACGTCGCGCAGATTGACCCAGAATGTCGCGTCTTTTGAAGACAAAAGTTCTAGGACTTGTTCCATTTGTCGATTGTTCGAGGTTGTCGCGAAATGTAGTCGCGTCTGTTAGGTAATACAGAGGTCGCGCTAAGTCACGTTGTCACACGTCCAACAACAGAATGATCTTTATGCATAAATTTTTTCTCTCAGCTTGTCGTCTAACAATATGATACAGTAAATGTCACAAAATACATATTGTTTGCTATTCGACGTCGTCTTTTGAAGCATCTTGTAATCAAAAGCTCACCGGAAAGTCACTTCCGGAGCTATTATTCCCATCACAGGGATCAGGGCACAAACGTGTCTACTTTAGATGAATAAAGGATGAGGATGATACGTTTTATGTATTTAACTGGGTTTATCGCGCATTCGACTTCTCCGCCTTCAGTTGCCTGACTTCATTCTCTAAGTCGGTTATGCGCAATGCCATTGTCCTCGTCGTCTCGACGTTTTCAGAGATATTTTTATCAAGATGTTCGATGCGGTGCACGAGCGCGTCAAACTTTTCTTGCATCGGGTTCCGGAGCTCCTGTGCGGCGTCCAGGTCATCCCCATCTTCTTGCGGGGTTCCACGCTCTGCAGTTAAAAGCGCCCGACCCGCATTTCCACGTGGACGACGAAGGTAAGGGAGCCCTTTTCCTCATTTTAGTCCCGGATACATCCGAAATTATCTAGACAACTAACCTTTCACTTTGCAGCGCGACTTCTTGGTGATGCACATGTCGCATGCTTGTTTCTTGTCGTTCCAGGTGCATGGATAGTTACGGGACTCGCAATTGTCACAGATCTTGAAACAATCTCCGATTAGCGAACAAAAAAGACTAACCACTAGCGTTTGCCTCACTTTGTGACCCTTCGATGATGCATTCTGTGCGTGTGATATTTCTTGCTGGAAAGTTCTCTCCGCCTTCTTCGTCTGCGCGACAGCGACGTGGTCGTGTTCCTCGTCAGAATCGACAAGCTCCTGTGACTTCAACGTTCGCTTCCTGGTCCTTTTTGCACGACGTCCCTCGTTTAGATCTGTAATTAGGCGTTTCTTTCCATTCTGAGTTTCCTGGCCGACTCCATCGTCTGTATTTGCGCATTCCCTGGAGCTTTGGCAAACTTCCGTGCTTCCGCAATTACCGGAAAGACTTGGATCCGCTATAGGCACTTGTGAGTTATGGTGAGCGTTACATTGCAGATCCTGCACAAATATATCGCGCTCACTTGTGTGTAAAGATGTTGTCGTCGGATGTTGGGGTGTCACGTTGGACGAAGGGGTTTCAACGGATGGGTTCGACGATGCTTCCGGCGGCCCACAGACCCGGAAGTTCGCTAGTGGTATCGATAAGTATAGCGGAAGAAAACATGAACAACTCACCGGAAGGCGGAGGCACTTTCCACCACAAATCATCCTCTTCTAGGACGGGAAGGGTATCCGCAGAGATATCCACGTATTCCACCCCGTGAACATCAGGATCATCCGCACGTACCTGGTCGAACAACAGCGTGTCCAACGTCATGCCAGCTCTGTAGTGGCTCGAAATCATAGCCCGAAGGCTTCCGAGAAGCCTTGGGTGCGGAGAAGTGACACTGGCCGTGGAAATATTATCCTAGTAACGTGGTAAGATCAAGCTACCTGATACGTGGTGAAGCTCACCAGTTCAGACACGAGGTTTTCGCGCATCCATGGGCCCCAATCTTCCTTTTCCCCATGAATCCTATTAACAACCTTCAAGGCTTCTTGTACGCGAGCTGTGACGAGGAGAATCTCGTCTTTGACGCAGTTTAACGAGTTCATCGTGGTAGCGTTCCGACTGGACTTAGACGCGAAGCAAAGCAAACACCGCCACCGTGGTACCTTACGTAACTCCGCTGGCGCGACGCGTTCTCGTGCCACCACCCTTGCTACCCTCAATATTCAATCACCATGCCCAAATTCACTCTCCAAGAGACAAAAGATATCGTACGCGACCTTTCAAGTTTTGAGGTCGACCAAGAAGGTGTCATTAGTCAAGCGGAGCTAACATATGCCGGAGTAAAATTTCGTTTCTTCCGGTGGTGCTGGCTGATGTTCATCCTTACAGGTTGTCCGAAAAGCCATCGAAAGGGGCTCGTCTACGATGACTGAGGCCTCGGAACCCGTTTCGTTCACTTGGCCAGTAATTCCCTCGGGCGTGAAGGTTGTTCCCCAGTGGCTTGAAGGTTGGAAGGAGAGACGGAAACAAAATCAACAGGGACCAAGTGAGTATTCCATCGCTTCATGTTTCTGATCCAACCTGACCCACTAGCCAACAAAGGCACATCAGGAAATGGAATCGACAACCCTCAGCATGTGAGTGAACAGTACGCCAGCTCATCTTGTGACAGCATCGTTACCTATTTCTAGACCTCCAATGATTCCAGAAAAAAGCGCCGCCAACCAGACAGCGCCGAGGAATCCCCTCCATCTAAACGGCGCCGGGTGCTCACCAATCCCCTCATCGAATTTCACCTGAAGTACCTTCTCGACCTCGTCAAAGACAGAGCCGACACAACGCTGTCAAGCATGGTGAATATCCTGCGGCTCGCGATTGGAGCGGTTGACCGGGGCGCCAAAGTGGGACTCGTGCAGTGGCACCTCAAGTACATCCAGAAGGCGTTGCCTGACGACGAGGAGATTGTGGAGGCAGCAGACCTTCTAAACGATTGTATCATGTTCAGCGGTGATGAGGTGTAGTTGCATTATGTCGTTCAACAAGCGTGAGTTCCGACTCTTCCGGGTAGGTTAGAGCAGTCGACACAACCTAGTTAACGGCATCACAAAAAAAGCAAAATCTTGGTATAGCTATCTGATCGATTATGAGGCGTGATACCCGCCGAGCAGCGTGATACGCCGTCGGACGCGTGGGGGAATTATACAGCACTATCTTGGAACTGAAATTATGATTTAGGACGGACTGCGTCTCGCCCAGTCGCGCGTGAACAAACCATCATCATAGATTATAATCGTAGCACAGGTGCATCACACATTATCTAGACCATGATCCAGGTTCTATAGTGCAAAATAGTATATTGCTAGCGACGACACATGCTACTACGGACCTACGGTGAGCGCCATGCAGGTCAGTACGAACAGCCACTCGGGGTAAGCCTCTCCTCGAACCGACGCCAATCACCACAAAGTCGTGCTCGGGGAAGAGGATCACGTTGACACCTCCCACTGCGTCTGTTTCTGGAGACCCTGCAACAGTCCATTTAGAGAGGAACAAGCTGAAAGGGATGAGCTCGCTTTGCATCACAACGAGTAAAACAAGAGATATTGTAGGAGGCAACGCGGTGACTTGGAGGGGTACTTGGAGGGGTGCTTGTGACGTTTCCGCTTATCCATGTATAAAGAAGGCGGAGTACATGCGCATATATGGAGCTGAGCAACGACCTACCGTATGTAGTGGAGGCCTTCCAGCGCCTCGCTTGGATCTGTGACAAGAAGGTACAAGTCGGGAATAAAGTCAATGATCCTAAAGAAAATCTGAGTGCCTCTCGTGCTTCAGACACTGGTACTCACCATGGAGAGGGCCCTTTATATAAGTCCTTCTGCTTCCGATGACAGAGCTTCGGCGTTAGTGCCACCCTTAAGTTTGACCCGTCTCACGCTGCATGGTGATAGGGTCACGACATTTCAGTCGGAGCTTGAAAATGACTCTCGTTATCACTCCTCGCGAAGTCAATGATGATTCGCTGAAATCATATGGTATTCTGAGAGTCTACTCCTCAAGACCGTCTAGTTGGCGCAGATACCAAAAGCGGTTTGATCAGCTTCTTCCTGGCACACCCAACTCTGCAAAGCTGTTCACCGCCATCAACCGCGTCCCCAAGATCGACTCTTCGGACTCTGGCGGACTCAAACCCAACAGCGTCGTCGGAGAGATTACCCTCGAGGATGTCACATTCAACTATCCTTCCAGCCCCGACGTTCCTGTCATGAAGGGCATTACCATTACCTTCCCTGCCAGCAAGACTGCAGCTTTGGTTGGCGCCTCTGGATCTGGGAAATCCATCATCATTTCTCTCATCGAACGCTTCTACGATCCTCTCGCCGGCTCCGTCAGACTGGATGGTGTAGTTCTCCGTAGTTCGAACGTCAAATGACTGCGTTCCCGGATAGGCCTCGTCTCCCAGGAACCCGCGCTGTTCGTGACATCCGTCAGAGGCAACGTGGCACACGGTCTGGTCAACACGCCTTATGAACATTTGCCGGAGGAAGAGAAATTCAAGTTGATCGAGGAGGCGTGCGTGAAAGCCAACGCGCACGGTTTCGTCGGCAAGCTGCCGAATGGGTATGATACACCTGTCAGAGAACGTGGTTCCTGCTCTCCAGGGATCAGAAGCAGCACATAGCGATCATGTGTGATGCTCGAATCTTCTTGACAAGGCCACGTCGGCGCTGGACGTACAGTCGGAGGGGATCGTGCAGGGCACATCAGACAAGGCTGCTGGGCGGACGACGATCACGGTCGCGCACCGATTGTCGACGATCAAAGACGCGGACTGAGCTATTGGCGGACGAAAACAGTGCATACTCGCGCCTCGTCAACGCTCAGAAACTGTGAGAGACAAAGGACGTGGAAGACGGGGTCAGTGCTGCATCCGTTGACGTCGGGGTGTAGGTGGAGAAGACTGCCGAAGAAAACGCTCTGCTTGCCCTGACAGACGAAACTGCTTCCGTAGTATCTGATACTGCTCGGAAGAGTTGTGATTGGGATTGGAGAAAACAGGAAGTCGAAGAGAATGAGTATAGTCTGCTTTACTTCACGCGGATCGGGCTGCTCAACCGTGAGGGGCTGTGGTGATATGTGGCCGGCTTTATTTTCGCCATGAGTGAGCTTTCTTCTAATTGTTCACTGGTGTTAAATCGAGAGTTGTCGATTAGGAAGGGAATGGCCATTCCATTCCGACGTTTGGCATCATCTTCGGCAAGTTACTGTTGGATCACTGCTCCCGTGAGCGCACTGCGCTAACATTTCATTAGGTCAAACTCTCTCCATTCTCTCTGTCCGATCCATCCCTTCGCCGACAGGATGGAGACAGAAGTGCACTATGGTAAGACAGCTGCGGGGTTTGATGTCGTGTCTAATGCTGGCCCAGGCTCTTTATCATCGCCGTCCTCACAGGGTGCTCAATGGCTTGCCTTCATTATTTTTTTTCGCGTCCTCAGCTGCTATTCTAACATCTAAAATACGCTCGGCGAGTTTCAAGGCCATCATTTGGCAAGATAGTAAGTTTATCATGCCCATTGCACTTGTTTATGCACCGCTTCTCAGTGGAGTATTTTGACAAGGGCAAGAATAGCGTGAGTCTTATTTCGAGATATTTCGACTCATTCTGACTATGTGCTCATAGACAAGATAATCCACAAAAAGTCCATGGTTTGGCTGGCGCCACTCTCTGGGCGTGGGTATCATTTTTCACTGGCTGGCTAGATTACTGATGGGCATCCAGTATCGTGGAGTCCATGTCCACTCTGATTGGTGGTTCTATAGTGGGCTTGATTTATGCGTGGCAGCCTACTTTGGTCGGCATGGGTTCATGATCTCTACTGATGTTGTTGACCCTGAAACGGAATTGTATTGCAGCTTGTATCTCATTCTTGACGTCGACTGGTTACATTCGATTGGTGGTTTTTTTTTTCTCAAGCCTTTTGGCGTCTGCTGAGGCCCACAAGTACGTCGTCGTCTTGAAAGATCAACGAAGCAAGCACGCCCACGAAATTTCGGCTCAGCTAGCCTGTGAAGCTGCTGCATCTATTCGCACAGTTGCCTCCCTTACTCAGGAGGAAGACTGTTAGAAACTATACAGCGAGAGCCTTGAGGAATTTCTCAGCGACTCAAACGAGACTATGAGGTGGAGCAGTCTGCTGTGTGCATTTTCGGAATCAATCACCTCCTACATCATGGCTCTTGTCTTCTGGTATGGCGCACGACTTGTCTCTTTCGGGGGAATCAATATAAAGTTGTTCTTTGTGTCACTCATGGTGCACCATCGCCACTTTTCTTTCTAGGGTACTGAATATTCTCCTGCAGGGCATCCTGCTCTGTTCGGAGTGGTGAATGCAGGCAGTATTTTTTCCTTCGTTCCCGACATCTCCTCAGCTCGCGGCGCCGCAGCCGCGTCTTCAAGCTGACCGACACTACTCCCGAGATCGATGCAGAGTCCACCGTCAGAGATACATTCAAGGGGGTGACCACTCAAGGTCAGATCCAGTTTGAAAATGTGTACTTCCAATACCCGACACGACCTGGTGTCCGTGTCCTCCGAGGCCTCTCGTTCAATGTCGAACCTGGGACATACATTACGCTTGTAGGGGCCAGCGGTTGCGGGAAGAGTGCGGTGTACGTCCTTTTTTTATTCCACTAGTGGACGATCTCATCGGTAATTCCTTCAGTACTCAGCTAATCGAACATTTCTATGACCCACTGTCTGGTGGAATTCTTTTTGATGGACAGACGATCGATGAGTTCAACGTTTAGGAGTACTGGAGACAGATCGCACTTGTTTCCCAGAAGCCGGTCAGTACCATGCATCATCTATTCGTCTCGATGAACCTGACGGGTTACAAACTCAGACTTTGTATCCCGGCAGCGTCCGCTTCAATATCTTACTCGGCGCAACAAACCAGAGTCGGAAGTCACGCAGGAAGAAATCGAAGCCATGTGTCGTGATGCAAACATCCTGGATTCCATCCAGTCGTTGCCCGGCATGTCAATGTTCACAGACTAACTTTACTCATGCCATGAGCGACTTCGATACTCAAGTTGGCGGCAATGGATCGCAGCTTTCGGGTGGTCAGAAACGTCGGTAACATGTTGTTCCCACAGAATGAATCGCCATCACCTGCACTCTTTTGCGTAACCCAAAGGTCCTGCTCCTGGACGAAGCAATGTCGGCCCTGGATTCAAATTCAGAAAAGGTTTGTGCAGTCAGCGCTCGACCAAGCTACCAAGGGTCAGACAAGGATCGCCGTTGTGCACGCCGTCATTTTTTGTGGTTGTGTCGCTGTCCGAGGACAGCATGTCTAGCTACTTCGTCAAGGAAGATCGTATAAGCAGGGCCGGGACGCACGACAAATTACAACCAGAGGCAGCAGGAATGGAGACGACGAACCTTCTTTTCCGGGCTCGGGCTCGGGTGATGAAATTTCGCCGTTTGTGGACCGACCGACGGAAATTTTGCAACACGGCAGAGATGGATTTTACTACCCTGCCCGTAGATAGCGGCTTTGCGAGGTCAATATTCGGCTGCGCCAACCACCAGCTATTGGCATAGGTGTCTTCCTCTTCTGACCTCCTGAGATACTCTTCAGCGTGTGGCTCCTGTGTCAAATGCCACGCGAACTGAAGCTGGAACTATGAGTTCCTACTACCTCCCTGCGCGCATCGTGATGGACCTGCGGTGGACCTGACCCATCCTCCATCGACGCCTGGCCGAAGTCGGTTGGCGCGGCAGATAGCCGGTGTGCCTCCACCTAGCTGACTCATGTCGCGATTCTTGGTTTCCTTCGGGCTCAGTGCTGTGGAATGCCGTCACGCGTTTATACATAAAATCGACGACTCGACTCGACTCACCTTTCCATGTCGTTTCGTTTCGTTTCTGCCCCATAGAGGAGTCTCGACATCGCACACCAATTACACGACGGATGATTGAGAGTCGATCTACTATGTGGGTGAGAAGCTTGGGGATCACGGGACTTCCGGATGGCAGGATGTGCGAGACCAGGAGTCGAGTTAATAGCCAGATAGATAGAAACCGTCAGGCAAGGTGGGGTTGTGAGTTTTCGATAGGATCTCGCGTCCAGTAATGGTTGAGTTTCCGTCAAACATTCGTCGTCGAATTTTCAGGCGAAAATCTCGTTTCTCCGAGTCTGCCTTAGCGTTTACAGTAAGATCGCTGAAGAAAAAAAACTGGCGGTAACTGGTAGTAACCGGTATTTGCCGGTTTGCATTTATGTGGCCTAACGAATTTGGGCGGTACACAGAGACCTTGCCAAACAAGGTGGCTACCCTCGTCATGAACACGTCTCTTATACAACCAGAGATATTACTCGCCACCGCCCGCATTCGCGCGGCCCTGGAGATCATACCGAAAATTGTTCAGCCAAAAGAAGTTTGGGAACACTGGATGCGGGATAACTTGGCACGTGAGGTGGTAAGCATTGCGATCTAACCACCCCATTAACGCGTAGCATACGCTGATCGTATCAGTTCCAAAGGAATTTGCCATTACCAAGCGAAAGCACGCCGTATCCCAGGCTTCTCGGAAGCCTGCGCCGCATGCTTTCGCATCATTATCAAAGTGGCATGAAGTCGGACACGCTCTGCTTCCACGAGGTGCATGTCGATGATCCTTCGGTCACCGGTTCCAGTTACGTGGATGTATACGCGGGACTCCCGGAACTAAGTGGAGATGATCTGTGGTGGAAAGGGTTGCCACCACATGGTGGGTCACTCATCGTCAAGGCAAATCTTCCATCGCTGAACATCTTCCCTTCATATTCAGTCACTTTGAGGGTCCCTGAAAAATCGGACAACTCTCGCAACGAAGACAGTAAGCCAAGACGGCCGCGGTTGGTTACAGGCGGCTGTACTGAAAATAGATGCAAGCACAGGATGTTTTGGCGGGGAACCGTCATCGCGCGATATCCAAGAAGAAGACCCCAGATCTGCGGAACAAAGGTACGTGTGCAGGTTCCATGTATGATTCTCGATCTCACCAAAAAGACGCCAGAGCAACGGCGTTCTATAGCTGCTCATGCTTCTGGTGGCCACAGCGTCGTGCATGACTGTGCTACCCCGTCGGCCTCCTCAGCTAACACCACTTGCAAAAGGAAAGGCTCGGAAACAAGAGACTGTCAAAAACCGCCGAGAAAAAAGCAGAAGGTTGAAGTTGTCATAACTTCGTCGGAGGCAAGAAAGAAGAGGCAAACTACTGTCAGGCAGAAGGACTCAAATTGGTTCAAGGTTGGTCCTGGCCAGAAACAGAGAAATAACTCTGTTTGAAAATACTGAACAAATGAATGAATTCAGGATTGTGATGCTTGCAAGCCCCAAAGTTTGCGGTGCACATCGCCTCCTGTCAAGTCCTCCACAACTAGAAAATATAAGTGTACGTGCAACGGGCGTACACCACACGACAGTTAGTCATTAATACAAACTTCCTACGTTTTGCTGCTGAAAAGTTGACCCAGCTGACCTAGCTGCCACTTCTGCGTCCGTCTCCGGGATCCCCGCGCGCAAGATGAAAAAAGACGAGTTGAAAGATCTTGCAATCCAATTAAGCGATCGTCTCACAGTTATGGAGAGAAGTTTGAAAGATGAAGAGGCCGATGAACGCAGACTCACCGTTCGGGTTGGAATCGTGGCCCTTCAGTTGTCACAGCTGGAGAGGGCGAAGGCGAAGGTGAAGGCGAAGGCGAAAGCGAGTTGACATTCACGTAGGAAGCTCTTATAACACTTCTGATGACCTTTTCTGTTGCAATTTCCATTCATGAACAATTGTGAGATTGAAATGTCTGCGTGGCATGTTATATCCTATCTTACCTCTTCCGAAGAGCCATGTCCGGAAATGTTTCCGAAGTTGTACAGTACCGATGATCAAAAGGTGTCCAGAAACACATAATGACCATGAAATCTCACTGATTTCGTCAAGCATCGCAGGGGCCAATGGAAGGAAACTCGGTGCTGATTTAGAAATATCCAGGCGTCGACGAAGCTGTCAGGAATTGGTTAGGTATGACCTCCGTATCCCTCTGTATTTTCTTTGGCACTCCACAAAGATGCATACCCATACCTTGGCGGTTACACTCACAAAACTGCCCCATACTCAGAGAAGAAAGACGCTTTCCCCACGTGTATTAGCTGGCACGCTACAACAACTTGTTTACATACGGCCGCAGACTTTCGTTCATCACATGATCATCTTCGAGAAACCACGCTTGCTCCATGGTGACTACAGTGATTAGTGATCTGTCCTGTAGCTTCCCATCCGGTTGGGCAACAGATACCATTCTCGGGAGTTTCATCCAGGCCATTAAAAGAGAGAGGTACGTGCTTCTTCTGCAGTCACTTTGAGCTTATCTCAGAGTGCTTCTCAGCTAGGAATGTCTGTCGTCTGTACTTGGTAAGGATGGTTGGACCAACTACTATGCACGTCTAGAAAGTGACAAATGATGTATGAAACAACTCTTGGGTTACATCAAGTACCTAGTTGTGTTCATGGAGTATTTCGAGAGCTCCTGATGAGCATCCACCAATATATGAGAGCTGGGAAAGCTGTCTGAAGGCGCTTCCGTACTCTTCCGACGATTCTGTGGTATAATCGTCGAACAAGCTTCCATTTGCACCAGACAGAAACAGGCGTAGAATTTTCAGCACATGGAACACGGTGATTTAAACTGAGTGTGAATTGAAATAAGAAACTGAGACAAGCACTCCTTCAAGAAACTCATGTCTTTCGCGAACGACCCTGGCGACCTGACCACGTGGACGCTGGAGCAGCTCTGCGTGAACGATGAAGATGAAGACGACGAAATTTATGAGAGAAGGGCATTCGAGTGGAGGCGGTGGATGGCAGCAGGAGGGCGAGCGCAGAGCGGCGGAGATTACACGGAAACAGGTGAGCACGGTTAGCAAGCCTTTCAGCAGAATCACAGAGGTGGTGATGACACAGGGGATGATGGGTCACGGACAAAGCTTAGTGGAGGTTGTTGTCGAAAAGAAGCGGAAGAGGAACCAGAAGAGGGAGTTACGCTGCAGGAAGAGGAGATTGTTTGGTGCTAAAAACGTCTCAGAGAGAGCATTTGAATGAGAATCAAATTTTACGGTTTGCATGGTGGAAAAAAAATAGCCTCTGGTACAGCTCTGCCTTGTGCACAACTTAGTCGAAGGCGAGAGGAGGGGCGGACAATGCGAGCCACGATAATTTACCTTTTCACAGCAAAGTCCTTTAAGCACCCGAGGTACTCTTGCGTAGCATCCGGCCGAGTGGCACGCCGGCACGGATGCTACTTTTCAGGCTCCGACGTCGCGAGCTTATCTTATCGGCAGCCAGCCTCTCTGTCCACTGCCGCGACGTCGAAGCCCTCACAAGCCCTCTCAGACACTTCATCGGCCCACCCACCCTTTCCCTGTGGTCTTCTTTTTACTCTTAGTAGTTTATATCCTTCTCGTTCTGTAGTTGTTTGCATTTATCTTGTCTTTTCGGTGTGTCTCCTGTGGCCGGTTCGCTCCCTTTCGCGACAGCGCCTCAGCACCCCTGTCCACATCAGTTGGGGCTGCCTCCTGCGGTTCCATATGAAACATGACAGCTCAAGTGGCTACCCCCAACCTGAGGAGGCACTCCTTACCTCTCCCTGTCAGACGACAGCAAGCCTGAAAGCATCACCCATAGTTGCCGTCGGAAGCGCCTTATCGGAAGCTACTCGGAAGCGAGAGATTTATTCGGAGCCGGAACAACAACGACAAAAAAAAAACTACAACAACGTGCAAATTCGCTATTTTATTCTCTAGGAATGCATAGGGAGTGACGTTCGTTATTTATTTGCTTCAGGATGTATGTATTTGGCTTCCACGCTTAGACAATATAACCATCGTCATTGTCGTGGTCTCAGGAAACCTGCATCACAGATTCTTATACAGAATCATGCCCATCACGAAGTGCTCCAATTTCACCGCGGGAAATCCTGATATACAGCCCTTTTTGTCAGGAATTTTGAAAGCGAAGGGAATTGTTTTTATATGCGGCAAGCGACTAATCCTGACCCGCTGAAGCCGGGTTGCAGCATATACTGATGTGGTCACCCATGCAGGGGCAGGAATTTCTGTTGCAGCTGGAATACCTGACTTTAGAAGCAAACAAAGAATTCCAGGCTTCGAAGAACTATCCACAAGAAAGCTAAAGGACATGTTTCAACTCTCAGTGATCACGGTAAGTGAGGATGACCCGCAGTGCCAGTTGCAACAAATCATTTGACACGTGTAATGCAGGACAAGGATCAGAGACCGACGTTTTCCAGGTTCATTGCTAGCCTAGCGCAGATCGCCGAGGGTAGCCAACCTACTGTATTTCACCAACTTCTCAAAATCCTGGATGATCGTGGATCATTAGTCCGGATATATACTCAGAACATCGATGGCCTAGAACTCAAAGCCGGTATATCCACATACCATCGATCACGTTGCAACAATGCAGAGGATCACCTGCGGCGCTTCAGATGTGTTCCTCTGCACGGAGATCTTCGCTTCATGTACTGTCAGTCTTGCCATGCAGTACAAGAAATGAAACCCCACTGGGACGAATTGTTGGAAGGAAACTTTCCCTCTTGCACAAATTGCCTGAGAGGAGAACTTGCGAGGAGGGAAGCAGGGAAGCGGATCCGATCAGTTCCGACTATGGTTCCCGACGTTGTATTGTATGATCAAGAACATCCATATTCTCATAGGATCACCGAATTCGAGATGCAAGATCTCTCTGCAGCTCAACCCATAGATCTTGTGCTCGTGGTTGGAACAGGCATGCATGTGATAGGGACTCAAAGAATCATTCGAGAGTTCGCCAAAGAAGCTCGGAAAAACAAGTCACCTATGGCTCCCTCTCCGTGTGTTATATATATCAACCTCGAGTTCAAACAACAAAACAGATGGGGATCTGTTTTCGATCTGTGGATCCAAGCCGACTGCCAGAGGGTGGCTACTGTGATACTAGGTGCATTGGAAAAAGAAGCACAAAGAGTTCAAATTCACTCCATGCTTACTCTTCCGCGCAAGGTAAGGTTATCCAAAAAAACATTAATTCAAGGCTTTACTAAATGAAATTTACGTTGAGGATGGTCCACCTAGTCGGGGTTCACATCTGGACAAGTCAAGCATGAACCATCAGGTGGAATCAGCTGGTGAACTGCTTGATTTCCATGTGAATCATCTCTATGGTATCATCAGAGACGATGGTGATGCCGAGTTCATGAAGGACTTGCAATTACTTGAGATAGCCATCTCCATGGTGAAGCGCAGACAGAGCTACAAAGTGGCCAAATTTCACCTTCGGAGAATACAGGGGTTGGAGAAAAGCAAAAAGAATGAGGAGTTGGATTTACATCTGCGTTTATTGATGGTCTGTGTACAGCTGATCCATACAATCCGATGATTTCTGGAGCTACAGTTCCGGAAGCGATCCACACCTGATTGCATAGTTGTCTACTCTTTTGCAGCTTCCCTCCATGTTACCTTGTACGGATCTTCGGGGACTGGATAGTCCACCAAGTAAAAATCACTCAACCAGTTTGCGGGTACCTCATGCACACATGGCGGCTTCTTGGAACACCCTACGCTGACCATTCTGCATGCGCACCGCCAGCTAACCTTTTCCCTTGATCTTATCTTCGCTTGAACGCCTACGTTTGTCTTGCATTTTTGACAGTCTGGTTTAGGGACCCCCCATGGACAGTGGCTCAGAGCACCGTACGTCATCATCACAGTAGAAATAAGCTAGTCACGAGTCCAAGTTAGAATACGACCCTGGCGTATTTAATTCTACTTCTTTGCTCACCTCATCTGTGGGATCATATTGCATCAGAACCACTGGGTATGTCGTCAGAAAGTTCCTTTTCCCCCCAAATACCTCTATGAGTCCTTCCATGATGGACATGCCCTTGCAATACAGGGAAACGCAAAAATCATTCAGTGTTGCTGCGACCATTGGTGGATTGACTGATTGCGTGGCAAATCCGAGAATAAATGTGAGACTCAATCTAATCATAGGCACATGTCAGCATGTCGCCTCTATGTCGCAAAAGAACTCGCCCTCTCATCAAGGCCTCCAAGTCCTTCCGACTAGCCTCAACCTCGAATGTTGGTCCACAGAACAACGCTATCAGCCCTTTGAGAGGGTTCCTTGTCGAACTAATATATCTGTGAGTGTCCTCTGACAGGTATTGTGTCATAACCTTCCAGAAATTCTTCAGCGTCCTGCTAGAATCGCAATCATAACAAAAATCGCACCTGAGACAGCATCTCGATTCCGCTTCCGCACGTAACCTCACCAGTATCGATCACGCTGTGAGTTTCCACAGTAATCAGCACCGGGACATCTGTCTCCGGGAACCATCGGAGCGCTTTATTGCGTCCAATGCGGCTGAGATTCACCTCGTCAACCCACACCTGTCATAGATGCTCGTCATTCACAGGTCAAAGGATAAGTAGAACTGTCTGATCTCTCACAAGTTGCTTCCATAGGTGTACTCCATATAAATTACTGAGCGATACCTTCAGCTGCTCCCGAAGAGGTTGGTGGTTGTTCCCATGTGCTACAGATACCCAGAATAGTGGTCCAGTCTTCTCGGCATGCAGAAGATGAGTTTTTCCGCTATACGTCAACTGTGAAGAGGATCATTCGTGCGTTCCGCCGACCAGTCATCTTAAGTAGACTCGACTGACTTGGAACGGAATCATTTTCCGGATGGAGCATGTAGGGCAAATGAAAGCGCCCCTTCCGAGAGCTTGTATCTCATCCAAGCAGAGGCAACCACGCTGAGGCCCTTCCTCCGTTGTTCTGTCTACACAAAAAGCCAGCTCACAGTTGTCGCCTTGACAAAAAACAAGATCTCCGTAATCATGACATCCACTGCACCTCTGTAGAATTTCATGACTCGTAACCTTATTCAAAGTATGAAATGAGAGGTCGAAATGTGCTCTACCCACCATAATCTCATATTTTAGTGGAGTGATCATATCTTCGGTCCCAAGTTGCAGAGCAGGAGAGACAGACAGGCTAGAAGTCTTGCGGACATCTTCTGGTGGGGATAGAACTCCGGCTTTCAACGAGGCTATCGGACGATGCCGTCGACGAGCTGGCTGGGAAGAGCGCCTTATGGAGAGGTCCAGCATTTGAGAAGCAGAAGTGACAACTTTGGGCGACATGGTATGGTTGCGACAGATTTTTCAAGCACAGCAGAGGATTCAGGAATAAGAAGAAATTTTTATAGAGTTTTATGTGGTTGAAAACCCTGCATCGGGATTTCGCTTATGCCCGTTGGGTGCCCAAAGGGCGGAGGCTTGAGCCATAGTGTCGTACAAGGGTGTTCCGGTCCAATCAGAGCCCTCGTAGGGCCTCGCGTAGCCCTCGCGAAAGTCTCAAGCGCATAACGTGATATACTCTGGTTTGCAGATGTGGAGTCACATAGCGCTTGTATACAAATATAAATGGGATTGTAAGTATTCAGGCCCTGACTTCCATATATCGTAAGGTTACATTCCAAGAGCTGCCAACATGCCGACGGGGTCGGCAACAAAAACCCTTAAATCAAGTACACGTGAAGGCATGGGTGCTATTTACCACCGGCGACTAGGTACCAGAGAACTGAAAGTCGGCAGATTACGTTGAGAATGTGAGGGATTTAATACTGAGCTAGGAGGGATGGAGGCCGTGAGTGCTGAGGAAAGATTCGCCGTTGGCCTTCCTCCAAGGAATGGACCTGCCATGATGATGAATTCTAAACATGTTCATTGCACATGGTATACTGTATGGTTCCGTGCACTGAAAATGAGAAACATACAAGCCCATTTCTGAGGGCACAGGCAAGAGAGATACGATCTGGAACGTGAACCGAACCATTTGTCTCATCGCTGCCCTACAATGGTACAGGTAGAATCGATACTGTTGGTAAATGGTACCCGAGGTCGTTCTTGTTTTCTATTAGGATGGATGTCGTTGGGTGCATATGGAGCGCCATTGTACAATGCATAAATTGACTATGGTACATTCGTATTGGTGGAGTGTATTATGGTTTCATTTCCCAGTGCTCACGGAGATTCTCGAAGCACCAACGTGCTTGCACATACTTCCTTGCCATTTCCAAGCACCGATATGGAATGGTAATTCCAACCCCTTGCGAAAGACATTTACCGTTCTGCAAAGTGGAGGTGCATGGGGCCACAGTCCCATGCATGTGATCCCCCTTGAACCACCTGTCATAGGACAGCATCAATGAAATGGCCTTAAACAAATAGAATTCCACTTTCCAAACACAATTTTCCACCGTTTCTAGCACCTTTCCCCAATGCGCAAAGCAAAAATTGAATTCGTCCGGCAAACAAGCGTGTTTGAGCAGTTGATATGACACAGTGCAAGTGCCATCCTTATCCATATGCTGTGGTGCAATATAGTTCCAGCAGTGATATGCAGTGATTCCATAGCTGCCGAGTGGGCTTGCATCCAATCCTAAACTCATCATATTCTTGACGACCTGCGGAAAGTGTGGTTCCAGCTTTGCAAGGATACATTCAACGTCCTACCAGATTATTTGGCTCGGAATTCATGCGGGTGTAATGAAGGAGAGAGACCTCCACACATACTGAAGCATAGGAAAAGAGGGTCCGAATATCATCTTGGTCTACGACGCTGATTTCCGGATAAGGGGCGTAGCCATCCCCAGCTCGACCTCCGGAAGGCTGACGGGATCCAATTGGATGCATAGCACCATAGCCCCAGTCAGACATGGCTCTCCGGCGTTTCAACTTATTCCCCAGGGTTTTGATTTTGTCCTGGTTTTCTTTCATCCGCTGCATTTCCTCCTCCTCGAGTAGGTTGAACATCACACCACCCACCTATATATCAGTGATCACATTGTGTCTCCCTCACATGAAGTCCATGACTCACCGGAACAAGATCGTCTTCCAAGTGGAACACCAACTGCCCACAGTGGTTGTAAATCTCTGGATTGAACCTAATCTGATCAAAGCCAAGCCTCGGCAATGGCACACATTTTTCCACTAGTGAATTTTTGGACTGTCTGAAGATCAGAAACGTCACCAGAGGATGATGATAAACTGCTATAATTACCAATGGGGTCAGCAGGTCATTCACCTCAGGGATCACCAACTTGTTCCGAAGGGTTTCCACAGAAACGTTTCGATGTACTTTCAGCTTCTGGACGCATCTGTCCTCTTCATTCAAGTGTGCACATAAGCCACATCCGGTTCCTTCCGGGTTCCGGTTCCGGTTCCGTTTGTGATGGGCATTATTCTTCCAAGCCTGGCGTTGCTCCCTTAATCTTCTGCTCAAGGAAAGAATGACCTTTAAATCATCTGATATGTTCAATTTTACCCAGGTCCTTTCTTCCAGTCTGCATAGGTTACGAAACATTCTATTGATATCTCCAGCCTCAAACTCAAAATTTGAAGGTCAGTAATGGATCAAGGCCTACAACACGACTTACTCACAGTGACTTGACCCTGCTTCAAACAGTACTCTGGAAAACATGGAAAAATCCAGTCAAAACAGGCTGCGGTGAAGTTCTGCTGTGAGCAAAGAAAAAATATTGAGTGTGGTTTCATCGCGATCGGAACCATATTTCTGTCAGACAACAGTCTCAAGAAATCCTGAGCTGACATCTGGGGTACATCCGTCGGTTTTACAGACTTTACCATGTCTTGCATTTTCCGCTTTATTGTTTCAGTTGGCTGGAAAATGAACCCCTCAGTCAACTTGGCAAGACACAGCAGTAAGGCTTCTCTCCACTGGTAGAGACGGAAGCTGGTTTGCAAGAATGGGGAGTGATCGGATATCTGCATCCACTCTTTCCCGACCTTTAGAATGATATGCGCGAGTTTCAAGCTCTAAATCAATGTTGATTATTAGCACAATGGGTGAGAGAGAGCATGGACTGTGACTTACGCGGATGTATGGTTCCAGTTCTTTTCGGGACCTCTTAGTTCTTCCCTCTCTCCTCATTTGCTGAAGGGCCTTCACTGCTCTCGTTTCTTTTTCCTGGAAAAATGGAGTTGTGAAGCTGATATTGCTTCATTGGAGCCTAATTTGTTACCTTGCAAGGGTCTTCTAAAAAGAATTCGCTCAAGGATTCTTTCCATTCTAAAACCTTCTCTGCAACTTACTCTGCCTCAAAATTTACTCAGATAGACATCCACGATTTGTACTTACTGGGGCTCATTTCTTTGGACCCATTCTTTTCCACCTTGTCATCTTCCAGTTCCGAATCGGAAGTCTCGGAAGCGTCGCTTTCCATATGATCGCTCTCATCCATTGTAAACGGGTTTTCCCTTGCCGTATGCTTTAGTTTAAAATGGTGCTAAATGCCAAACGTAGCTTTAAATCAGTGAAAAAAAGCTGCCTACCTGGATCCTGAATCCCGCTTCGTCAGGACTCCCGTGTGCAACTTTTTGAACATTCAATAGCTCAACCCAGAGATTCAAGCATATCTTCAACGCCTTCCTTCTGTCTGTGGAATCATCGCAATGAAGATGTTTTCTAGCCAAGTCAATCTAAATATCTGATAAGCAATTAGAATCACAGTCATCACCTGGTTCTCACCGCAGAGCTGTCAGAGAGAAAAAGACCGCAAACCCTGTCCTCCCAGTTTCTTATCTCTTCCTCGTTCTTGCATGGAAACATGGCACGTTCCATTGCTGCCTGGTACCATTCCGTGAAGCAATATTTGTCGAATGTCTCGAGCACAGACATACTTGCTCTCCAGTGTGGTGTCTTTGAGCATCTCACGTCTGGTCGCACCATTCGCATGTCGGGACTGGTGCCCTAATAAGGTTATATTCGGCAGTCAGGTGAGACCCGGAAGACCCGGAAGAACCTTCATATTCAAGCTCCGTATGAAAATGAAAGAAAGTGTGTGTGCGTTTTTTTTGTCTCTTTTTCAGCCCTCACCGGTGGCGAAGTGGTGAATTTACACAAAGATGCCTATCCAAGAGGCCATGCATCCGTGTGTTTATTTGCTCTCTCCCCTCATCTACTAGCTTCTCTCCCCCAACTTCCTATGGCATCTGTCGAGGAGGTGTTTGAGGCATCTGCTTCAAACGGGACTCAGAGAGATTGTGTTTATTTTCATGCAGCGCCTGAGGAATATATCCAAGGTGTGCACAGTGGAATCTGTCGCTCAAGGCATGAGAAGGGCCAGATCTGTCGCCCCTTTTGACTTTATAGTCAAAGATCATCTGACTTGAACATACCTGCCCAGGAGGCCATGTATGGGCACGTTTGATCGCTTTTGTCTCCGGGATTTCTACCGGGATGTTGCAACCTAGACTGTGACGCAGAGATGCCTACCTGGGAGGTCATGCATCCGTGACGTGTTGGTCTACTTGTTTCCTGTATCCTTCCACCAGTGGCATCTGTCAAGGTGGGGTCTGACGTAACCACTTCAGACTGGACCTGAGGGCATCATGGCTGTACTCCCTGATCAGTCACTCAGATCTGAGTGAGATTGCAATTTTTTCACACCCTCACTCCACGACATGTCTTCTGTGACCTACAGGACAAGTTTGGGATGGAGATGATTGAAACAACCAGGATAAATCCTACATCCTTAGTTCCTAGTTTGAATGGTATTGATCTTGTCTTTGTATCTGCTTCTACAAGGTCTTCACATGTATTACGGTGTAGGTACTGATGGAGACTCGCAGTCTTCCGGGCTTCCGAAATGTGTAATCCACAAGAGTAACTGCGCTATGAGTACACATCTAAATTTACGCTTTACGTCACGTTAACCTGTCAAGTTTCTGGACGCTTTGTGCTGTCTTAATACCATATAAATGTTGGCATTTCTTGGGTATGTACATGAACTTCCCGACAAAGCCTAGGACTGCTTTCCCTTGGCCTTCAATCCTCTTGCCTTATCTTCCAGCTCCTCAATTTTGGACCTCATGTCCTTCTTCTTCTGTTCACTTTCGGCGACTTGAGTTTCTAGCTCCCTCACACGCTCGCCCATATCCGCAAGCAAGTCTTGTAACACCTTAGAGAAGTCATCAATAGCAACATCCTCTGAATCAGCTGTGACTGCTGCCTTAGCAGCTTTCCCTCGAAGACGGCGGAGGAAGGGAAGCCCTGTGTCATGAGCGAGAAATTGAAACCAGTCATTAAATAATATTTTTGGCTTACCCTTAACCTTGCATCGGGACTTACTGATCTGACAAGCCTGACAGGCCTGTTTCTGGGTACCAGGGCTCGTGTCCCACACGCATTGTAATCTACGAGCCATGCATACATCGCATATCTGTGAAGCATGTTGTAATTTCTGTGCTTGAGTACTCAATGTTACTTCTCACCTTCGAAGCCAACGCATCTTCTACTGCATTTGTCGGAATGTCTTTGTCTTTGCCTTTACCTTTGTGGTGTGTGGAAGGTCCAGCCTCGACGATGTCGTCGTCTGCCAACATGTGCTCCTTGGACTTGGCTTTCTCATTCATTCTTCTTATCTTTTTTGGAACATTTCTTGGTTCATTCATAGCAGCACGCTTCTTGCCCTTGCGGTGAGCGGAAGTGGGGGTTTTACCGGAGGTTCCGGATTCGGCCTTGGACTGCTCACCCTTATTTGCTAGTGACTGTCAAGCATCAACACGAAATCATATGGAATTACACACCATCGATTGAAATTGCAGATTGTGGGGGAAGCAACAACCGGACAGAACGTGGTGCTGGTGTGCTTAAGGGTCGAAGGTTTCTGGACGTTCTCTCTACGTTCATCATCTCCACCTGTAGGGGAGCTGTTGGAGGTGTGTCGCACTTGAAGTGTACTATAGGTCAATTATTGAGGTGGGGTGATCCAAAAAAAACTTGAGCCACTCACTGCACGGTGGCAGGTCGTGCCACCAAAACTCATTCCCTGTCAGTTCAGGGAGCGAACCCACGGGAACGTCCACGTATTCGGTATTGGTGATTTCTGGGTCGTCTGAACGAACCTCATTGAGTGCAAGGGTCTCTATGGTCATACCCGCCCGGTAGTGGCGCGATAGCATGGCCCAGAGACTTCCGAGCAGTCTTGGATGGGGACTCACAGTGGTGGGCTTTGGAATCTGTTCCTACAGACATGATTGAAGGCCTGCGAAACAAAAAAAATCAATTCTCGACGACATACCAGCTCACACTCGAGGTGATCCCGCATCCAGAGCGCCCAGTCCTCTTTTGCCCCAACGATGCGAGGAATGATATTCAGAGCAGCCTGTATACGGGCTGTGGCGAGCAAAACTTTCTCAGAAATGGTTTGAGATGCGAATGCATTCATGGAGTTATGTCGAACCGGGACAGACAGAGTAACTATTTTGAAATTGCAAGGTCGTTTTAGGAAATTTGTAACGGCACACATTACGTAACATACGTTAAGACGCGCGTTCCATTCGCCGTGTCCTCCTTGACCCTCGAGGAGTTCGAATGCTTGACAAAGGAGTTCATTGACGTTAGGATCATTCCAATTCCAATGACGAGAAGCATAGATGGTCCGTCAGACTCATACGCAATCGGAGACACCGAACGAGTCGTGTTCGTGTGGCTGGTGTATTCGCGTGCGATTGAGATCGCGCCCAAGTGACTGTTCATGTCTGGAAGCGAGTCGGCTAATGGCTAACCATGTCACGGATGAACAGCAGGAGGCATTTCATAGCTTCAGGACATTCGGGCGGAGAAGAGGTGTGAAGCAGGTGATTTTTCGTTGGTTCCTGTTAGGACTAATGCTCGCTGTGTTAGCTAACTATGACAACCGGCTGGAAGCATTCTTCCGGCTCCGGAGGCTGAGGTGAGGAATGTTCTTGAAGGAAACTCATAATACAGAGTATTCAATGAAGTATTTGGTCAGACATGGGGGAAAATGTTCAACCCCTGCACTGGATCGTGTGAGAGCTGCCAAGAATCCACTAGTTGACTTCTATGTGGAGCACTCGCTGGAAGACAAACCTGAGGTGGCACAAAACTGATGCACTGTCATGCTCTTTGCATTGTCAATGCTGGAGCTGATCTGAAGGTTGTCCAATGGCATGTCAGACACTCAGAAGGATCTTCTGGACTCAGACTTAGAGATCCCAGAGGTAGTTGAGATGTTGATCAATTGTATGGAGATCTGACTGTTCCCCACATATACGATTTGAGTATCATCCTGGTTCTGCATTGCAAGATCACTGGAGTGATACCAATATCTGTGATAAATTACTTTGGGAACAAGCAATTATGTGGGGTGGGATAGGTTTCGATCACATCTGATGTACATATGTCAGCAACTATGAGCATATTTGCAGGAATAGAATTATGTCTGCACCACATCTGGAACTGGAAGTAGGAACAACCTGCCAAGGTAAATTATCCTGAATGCATCAAAATACTAAATACCAGCCATCGTGTTTCTCATGACAAGAAAGGCAGCTATGTTCTATTGATGGTTCTGAAGTTAGGAGTAGAAACTTGATCCACCACCCTATATCTGGAACTGCTGTAACCAGGACGAAATTGTTTCTATGTCTATCCTAGCATCATTCTCATTCAAAGACAGTTCCTCCACAAGGTATGCCATCAGGTTTGTCTGACACTTCTTGACTTCTATATCAATCTCACTACACGTTTGCTGGAGGAACTTCATGAGCTATTGGTCTTGGTATCAGTGAAAATATTAGATGTAAGAAATAAATGAATACCTGTGGAAACTCATGCAGAGAATCTCTCTCAAGCCAGCGCACTTGATCAAATTTGGACAAGAATTGCTTTCCATCTATGTCCTGTGCACAGAAAGAAAATGAATTAGTTTGAATAAATGTTTCCATTATCACTCTATCAATTGTATTCTCACTGTGTCCTTTGTGTGCAATGAATAATACATTGCAGAGAGGTGAGCCAGGATGCATTCCCAATCAATGGCTCCATCCTCCTTGCATGGAAGTTCAGGGGGTGCATGGGAGAGACATTTGAAGACAAATTCAGATATGGTCTGTATCAAAAAGAAGCCCGATCATATTCACTTGGCACAGCTAGTTACATTAAATAGATGACTTACTGGCATTTTCTCATGTCCATGTGTGTCCATTGGAGTGTCTGTAGAGAGTCCAGACTGTAGAGAGTCTAGGGTGATGAAGAAGGTCAATGCAGGCCGACAAGATAATGTGTTACTCACCTTCCAAATTGAATAGATCACTTGCTGGAATTTTCTTGTGTCCATGTGTGTTCATTGGAGTGTCTGTAGAAAGTCCAGAAGGTCCTGAATGTTGAGAATCTGGGATAATGTAGGTCAATGTAGGTCCACAAGATAATGTATTATTCACCTTCCATATCATTCCATAGTTGCATAGAAGCTGCTCTCTTGATGATCACATGTTGCTCTTTGAGTAGTTTGTCAAACCTCCGAAAAGGATCAGCTGCATAATACCCCTCCTGGAACTGTCTTTGCCACCATGTGAGCCAGTCTAGTGAGAAAGAAGTAGATCATTGAGCTGACACACACACACACTCGGGAAAAAAACTTGCCTAGCTCAAAAATGTTCACAGAGTATGGTGCTATTTTTTTCCCTTTCATCAATGCCAAATACTCTCTTCTTCCTGCACCATCATGGCGACACAGAAGGAACTCTCTATGAAGCCAGCATGTCAAAGCCATGGGATGTCTCTTTTCTCTCAAAGACATCAGGGTGCTTTGGAGCACCTTGTTGAGATATGTTCGCAAGGAAATCCAGTACACTTGATCTTCTTGATCTTCATTTTCCCATGATGAAGTAATTTCAGTGTTAACAAGTGAAAGGAGCTCGATGAAGGCAAGATATGGTGTTGGGAATCTGTATGCCACCTGTGATACATGACAGGTGACAAAACAGTCATCCCTTGATAGACCATGTAGCTCCATGGGTTCTTGAAGCATGGATTCTGAACAGAAAGGGGGATCACCATAATCTTCCTGAGAGTCCATGTCAGACACTGGTCCAAGTGGTATATTACGCAGTCCAGTTTCCTGCAGCCATCATTTGTCAACTGTAAACATGCATAAATAAGACTTGGAGCCTATCAGGTGAGTGACTAAAGGCCAACTACAATAAGCAGGGTGGCTGCTGCCAGCGAGATTTGTCACCGTCATCAATACCAGTATATTGTCCACAACTTTGAGTTTTATCCTTTGCATTTGGCCCACAGAAAGTCAAGGAAAATAGTGCTATGGTTTTCTAGTTACAGGATCGAAGGTAGATTCAAGTCCCGGTGCCGACGCCGGAAGACCGGAGCGGCAAGCGTCATAGCAGGAGCACTTGTGAATGACATCCGACTTCATGGAAATCGGTTTTTCAGACCCATGATTTATAACTATAATGAATAATGTCAGAGGACACGTTGCTCACTATAAGAGGTACGATGTCCCAGTAGCAAGAGTCTCTTTCCATGCCGGGAAGAAGCACTTGAGGGAGTTCAAGTGGGATTTGGGTGTTTCTGACTTGCTTCCTCTTGGGCGCGAAATAGTGGAGGGAACTTTATTGGCTTCTGTGTGTGCCTGAATGAGGTCTTTGAGTCAGACTCCCAGCATTATCTGGGGTATGAGTATTCCGTCGGGAGGATTCATTACATGTTGTGAGGGCGTGTGGAAATGAACGTCTCATATATTCTGGCGCGAACTGCACACAAGGTGCACCTCGCCTTATTTTCCTGAATTTTGATCCGACACGTTGCAAAGGGCGGCAAGGACTTGCTGAAAAAATCGGATCGACCCTCAGTGCCCTCCGACATCACTTCCGGTTCCGGTACTTCCGGACGCGCGTGTGGAAATTTCCCCGGAAGGTGGAAACGCTTGTTTTTCATTATAATTTTTTAAAATTCTCACCCAGTACCAGACAGTGTGATTCTGGGAGATCGTTTTCTTGTTTTGTTTTTTAAAAAAAGAAAGGCAGCGACGTAAGTTCTGCCGCGATCTTGGCCTCCGTGTGCGGGTCTCATTCAGATCATATATGTTTTGGTGATTCTTGTCTTTTCTTTATTCAGTGCGTCACTTCCGTGGTTCGTGACCACACCATCGGCACGGTTCTGTGCAGAAACCTACGACCGCACAGAATTGACGTTGTGTTTCTCAAGGTTTAACCGGATTCAGATGCATGCCAGTATGCCCTCAGGCTTCTCCACGAACATGCCTGATTTCAAGGTGCCCGAGTATGCGAGAAATCGGACGACTAGGGGACGCTGTGCGATCCCACGACGGCAACCGATTGGACCCGGGACGAAGCATCCTGGCCCAGTGTCCTGCTCGACTCCATATGCAGGGTGAAATGCTGGACGTCCGAACGTCGTTCTGGAGCACAAGTCCTGTCTGCTAGCATGCCTGTGCTCCTGAATGACGACGTGAAGACGCGACGAATCCGTTTACAACAATGCAGCCCTTCTTCGCATGAGGTGTCGCAACAGATACAGCGAGGTCGTATGAGACAACAGCACCAGCTCAGTGTGAGTTATGCGACAATATATACTTCATGCATCCAGACCCAAAAATAGGATCTACATATATATATGGCAAGTGAGAGAGAGAGCGAGATAAAAGAAGTAGGGTGCCATGTAGTAGGATACAATGTCGTCTGTAACGGTACAGCTATGTCGGAGGAGTGGATGAGGTAGCTTTCAAGGAGTCTTTTGCCGGTAGCATGTAAGACCGGACAACAATCTCGGCATCGAAAGCACTAGAGCATCTGGTCCCTACAGTCTCGTTGTCTCTGTTAGCGCACTTAGATACCGCGTTTGACAAAAGTTCGTCTGAATATCTATCGACGCATATCAAACGTTCTTGTGGGCACCTCTCTGGCTCGGTATTTGGACGTTGATTTAGAAATGCTTTTCCGAGATGCAGCAGACTGGGCTACGATTTCAGACGAGTCAGTCATCCCTCATACACAGACCACAGTGTCACATGTCAAATGCAACCCATAAGCGAGCTGTAGCGACGAGCCACTGCCCACTTTATGTCATGTATACTGCGACCACCTCAGACAATCCTTTTGGCGTGGGTGAGTCACATCACTTCAAATTTCCTTCTTCATTCACATCACCACTCATCGTCTCCAACACCTCAGCATGTCACTTTTCACTTTAGAAGAAGTTATGGCCCTCCAAAAGGTGTTCTTCGTCGACCAGGGACTTTTGTCCGACGAGGACAAGAAAGACTACACTAAGGTACGGAAAACTTCACGAACGACATCATCCGCTCATCCGTAGTCACCGACACCGTTCTTTACCATAGCTTGTATGGAAGTCGATCTCACATGGGTTAGAAGGGTCAAATGAACTGTGGCTCGAACAAAGGACGTGGAGGCAGAAGGGGGGCAGTGAGTATCTAGTCGGATCACGCGACTGAGCTACGTCACTCATCATCGGCACAGGCATGACTGACCAGGGAACGTGCACCTCAATGGCCACAAAAAAGGTAGGCAAACGGATGAAACAGTTCCTCTTTTTTAATTCCTATTGATGTCTTGTGGGAGCAGAGTGAAGTGTTCGACACACTGGTTCACTTCCACTGTCAACATCTCGAAAAATTGCTAGAAATCCATTGCCAGACACAAGATGCAGTTATAGTTCTCCGGTATGTTCATCAAATGATCCATGACGGGGACAATCCACGGCTCGCGGAATGGCACAAGAATTACATTGGAATGGTGTTGTCAGGGAAGGAGGAAGTATTGGAGGCGGCGGATATCCTGGTAGAGTGTATTAAATTCAGATGCGTCATGGACGTGTAGATAGAGTGCAGCTGAACCATTACTTTCGGTGGTGCTCACTGTACATCGTCATTGTCTCGCTCTTGTCGCACTGCACTTAGGTACATGCCATCAGTAATCTAAAGTCCCTAGTTTCCCATCCGAAGACAAACGATTCCGATGGCTGCATGTATTAGAACGTTCGTTTACCAGACCTTTTTCGTGGACAATGGTTGAATTTCAAAAATGTGGCTTCCGGTCTCTTGGTTCACAAAAAAACTAGGGAAGCGAAACGCGTGGCGGTGATTTCGTAGTTGAGGCATTTTTCGCTCTTGCGGACCCCGGACCATTATCACGGATCCTGGATGCCAATGAGTAGGCTTATTGGAAGGTACAATAATCGTAGGAAACGTGTTTTTATGCTGACATCGGCCAGTATTTGAAACAGATCGTCATGGAAGCCGTTGACTCCACTCTGCATGGATTGTCTCAGACAACGAGATGGTGGCTGTCTTATCAAGTTGGCTCGAGGATTGGATCAAGCACCATCTAACAGATGTCAGTGCGCTCGATTCATGGAACTTTCCTACCAGATCACGACACAGAAGGCGAGGGAGGTGCCTCTAACTGTGCGCTCAATGCAGAATTGCCATCCAGGTGAGTGAGGTGTGAATTAAATATTAAAATGAAGCTGAATCTTTTTTGGAATCAGAAGGCTGATAGTCCCGCACAAGAATGGCACTTCCGGTAACCGGAACTGCGGTCCTGTCCCACCCGCAGGACCGTGATCGTTCAAAAGCCCGACTGTAGCATTTCACATCCTGCTTCTTTTCAACTCGCTGAAGTAAAGACAGAGATTGTTGAAGAAGGCCCTTGAGGCCAGCGCCAAGCAAAAACTCGTTGAATGGTGCATAAACCACATCAAGAAACAATTTCCGGGCGAGGAAATTTTAGTGACGTCGGCCGAGCAATGTATCAAGTTCATAGATGTATGTTTATCGTCAGATATCTATTGTCTTTGTCCTTGTCACCGAAGGTTACGCAGGTGTATACACTCCTCCTAGAGCACGCGCTCAGAATGGTTGAGGCCGGAACCAATACAACCTTCGTCGAGTGGCATATCCAAGCCATCAAGAAATGACTTCGGAGAAACAAGATTATCGAAGCAGTGGACCTACTGAACGAGTGTATCGAATTTGCCGATGTATATTGATCCTCGTCAAGTGGGTACCGCAGAGTTGCGTTTTTTGCCTTTCTGGCGTGTCCTTCTAGCATATCCACTCGAGAAACGATGACGTGTTATTAAGTCGTCATACCTCAGCCACGTACATAATATAGCGATCTTCAGAATAATACATCCACGCGTACAACTAACGTCTACGCCGCCATGGAGATTATTCCGTGGATCGTGCAGCATGTGTCCAAACTTAAAATCCACAGCCGTTATTTCATACGTACGGCAAAGTCAATTCCGACGGTTCCGACTTTCCTCTGGCGCACTTCCGAGGCTTGGTTGAACCGGAAGTATTTTAACCGCCTTGGCAACATCGTTACCAAAAAACCTCACACAACTCAAGGTCACGAGAACAACATGACGGGGAAGACGTGCCATCGTACCTGTAAGTACTTGGGCCTTCGTCTCGCCACAAAAATCCATTGAAAAATACAAATCTTCCACGCTTTGTACAACAAACCTAAAAAACGAACCTAGCGCCCACCGACGCCCGTGTGGCAGTGCGGGCGGGGCAGAGGCTAGTACATAGACCAAATGGAAAATTTAGTTGGCGCTCCATCGTTCTGCAACGGGCTGTATCAGTTGAGTCTAGACATGGGTCAAGGTGGGGCGTTCTACGTGCTTCCGGAGGTGTTCCCGGAAGTACAATACTTCGTGCGCTACACTAAAATCTCTCATTGCCAGTGTTTTCTTGTGTCAAAACAGCGATATGTGCTGGGTGCGTCATGCGTAATTAACTGGTCAGGTATCAATGTCCTATTTGTTCAGAGCTCACTTAAGAATTCGTAGAACCCTGGAATCAAAACGGGAGGGAAAGAGGCACGTAAACTGACCGCGTGGGCGCTGTGCTTTCGCTGCGCGCATTTTACGGGATCGAATAGAATTTGTATATATATGCGGTAAACACAATACCCAATAGCTTTCCAGACATTTGCAGTTGAATTGCTATCCATTCGATGAAGGTCGGGCATGATAGTTGGTCCGCTTCTATACCCCGATGTCGTGCACCACGGGATCGGGGGAGTCGATAAGACCATGATGAAGATCTCTCTAAAAGATGACAATATTTTCGGTCAATCGATCGCTTTCAAAAGGTTTTCGAGGAAGGTAAGGCATCCCACCTATTCAAGTTGGAAGAGCGAAAATATTCACTGGTGCACTAGTACCTCTCTTCCGATGTCTCCACCCGCTGTCCAGCCAACGAACTTAGGTTAG
>JBBPLT010000164.1:0-52950 GCA_038089955.1 Strobilomyces dryophilus
GAGTAAGTTCTCTAGCGAGACTTTCATATGGTATCTGTATAATGATTAGCAAACAAGGAGATGATGAAATCAACCGACATACTTCTGTATCCGCATTCCAAAACAACCCCGGAGGGGGCCAGGTGTCGAAATCACGATAGCAAATGGCAATGGTCCGAAGCGATTGATTGGCGTAAAAGATGATCGTACGTGATATGTTGACTTCGGCATACGAATCGATTTCCGATGTCTCCACAGAAGAATCCTCGTCGCTAGCTTGGCTCGCGTTTTTTGAAACGAGGACGTGGCGAATGCAGAGTTTCGTCAGTATCTCGCTAGCTCCCTTAACATACAATCGATGGCTGCCGTTTTCCAGCCTCACTACGACACCCATGGCTTTGCGCTCGCTGGAGAAAGGAATCACTTGAACAACGTCGGCTGCTTCGCGGATCTGTTTGTGACTGGGCCAGTTGAGCTCCTTGACGAAACTCAGGAGCGCTGCCTCTGTCTTGCTACCAATGAAGACCTTCTGGTTGGTGACAGGATCCGTGTCCTCGAAGGCGGTCGTGTTGAGAGCGATGGCGGCATTGAGGAGTCTGCGGAGCTGTGGTGACAGGGTAGTATTGATTTGGTTCATGTCGATGCAAAAATCTTGAGTATGCCCCGAAAATCTGGAGTCGGTACTCCTGCGAGAACGATCTTCGTCGGCTACGTTCGTCCTGGACTGATCGTGGCGAGGCTGTCGGGCAAGCTTTGCGTGCACGCCGATGGACCCAGCAACAACAGTCATGACGTTTTGCGTGAGAGTGCCGGTCTTGTCTGTACAAATGACGGAAGCGTTTCCCATAGTCTCACACGAACCGAGTACGCGGACAAGTAAATTCTCCTTCGTCATGCGTCTGGTAGCAAATGCAAGGGCAAGGGTGATAGCAAGAGGGAGGCCTTCATCAACGATCAGTCGAAGATGACGAGCCATATCATGCTCGACTCACCTTCCGGAACGGCAATGACTACCAAGGTGACCGAGATGATGAGAATCTGCACGAAAGCCATTCCCTTCTGATTCGCGGTTCTGGATCCATCGTCAGTGCTTGAAAGACGCTCGTGGAAGATAAACCGACCTCGGGGGGTTATTTGTGCCCACTTGGACCAAAAACCGTATCATGAGAGCAGTAAACAAAAGGAGACCAGCTACGATTCCTGCTTTAGCGATCAAATCTGCCAGAATATTCAGTTTGAGCTGCAAAGGAGTATGCTCGGTATCAGTGCGCAAGGCTAAGACGATATGAGATGAGATACTATAAGGTGATCAAATTCCTCACCCATCATGATCCGTCCGTTGAAGCTTTTCGGGCCGACTGCGACGACGACATATTGACCAACACCTTCCAGTACCTTGCTTCCGCTAACGATGAAACAATCCGTGTGCGACAGGCTAGGCAGTGAGTGCTTCCGTTCGGTGGCATCTTCATTCCCAAGGCGTGCGCTGTGTGCATTTTTCAGCGCCAAGCAAGTTGAATATGCTGCCTTTTTAATGGCATCTGCCTCGCCAGTGGCTGCCGATTCATCACACTTGACGTTATGTCCTGAGAGGAAGATTCCATCGCAAGGGATCACCTCGCCTGGTTCCAATAATGCAATGTCGCCGACAACGACATCCTGCGAAAGGCACACCTCAAAAGAGAAGTAAAAAAATCTTGCGCACAACGCACTGTGACGTCTATGAGGTGTTCTTCACCATTGCGAATGACCTTGACACCGCGTTCATCCTTCTTCCGATTAAGGGCCTCGAACTGGCGCTCTTTTTGCCAGTCATTAAGCGAACCGACGATAACCTAGAGCCATGGTGACAAAGGGTACGTAGAGGAACAGCAGGACTTACGACAATAAGTATTGCAATGATGATGGCGACACCTTCGACCCAATCAACGGGAGGCTGGCCAGCAGGAAGCGGTGTCCCGAAATCTTGGAACAAACCGAGCGCCAAAGATACTACCGCAGCTATGGATAATAAGACCTACCAACATAAAAATACAGGCGGTTCAGAAGCAAAGCATGGACGTACTAAAACCTTGTCCTTGAGAGCTAGCCACATTAAACCGAGGAGGGATGTCGTCGGGCGTTGTGGCAGGATATTTTCGCCATATGCCGCTTTACGGTCTTCCAGGGAGGCGGTGTAAGGATCGGGTCCTTTGCCTGCACCAAGCGCGACATGGGACGAATGACCGTTGAGAGCTAAACCATGAGTAGGGTCGGTACCGAGGCCCCGGAGGAGGCCTGGGACACCACCGAGAGTTTGAAGAGCATCTAAGTCCTTTGGATCCAAGAGACTCGCAAGCTGATCGGGGTCGAGAGAAAATGGACCAAGGTCGGGTAGAGGATCCCGCGGGGAAGGACTGGGGTCCGGTGCGGGTGGCTGAGAATGATCACAATGCTGAAGTTGGGATGGATGACGGGGAGACTTGTCGTCGGAGGGATTGGACGAGTCGAGGTGCGTGTGAGAGGCAACGGTGAGAGACGTGACATCCGATTTGGGGCGACGGATTGGAGGGTGATTGATGGTGGTGCTGTGATCTGCTTCTGTCTCGTCGAAGGAGCTACGACCGTCACACGAACTGGCAAATGTGGTGACACTGAGCTTTCTACGGTGCGCGGTCCTGTCAATCGCAGAGGGACTGAGCAACTGGAGAGAGGAGAATCCGGCGCGTTCGTCGGGTTTGTTGTCTCTGAGCGCGAGGGAGGTGGCAAAATGGGCGGAAGACTGGGTGGAGAGGGTTGGGGACGGAGGGGCGCCGACGGAGACGCCGTCGTTAGAGGAGACAAACGTGAGGGAAGGAGAGGGGGAGCGGGAGATGTCGAGGGAAGGGCGCTGGGCGGGTGCGGTTGGGTTCGGGGAGAGGAGGTCGGGGGGACGAGGAGACTGGTCGTGGTCTACGAGGGAGAGTTTGGAGGAGAGATCAGTGGTGACGATCGCAGGGATGCTTGGGGACGCGGGGGACATCTCGAGGAGGAGAGACCCGACCAACAACGAAGAGGAAGTGATATTATACTATTAGGTGTATAAGTAACGGACTGGCATCATGGTGACGGAACGTTCTAATGGAAAGACACAGCCCGCGTTCCATTTGGAAAAATCCACGGCACACCACAGCACCACCCACGCCCCTTCGCCGAGTCGCCCGCGAGCCGGTCCCCGAGTCTTGGCTTAAATACCCCTCTCCACTTCGCCTTGGCCCCAGGTCCTCGCCCAGCGCCGAGATTCGACCAATTTTGCCAATCACCTTGACCATCCCATTTTGGTTTGCAGATCATCGCGGCCCGGGTGTCCGTGGGACGCCCACGACGTCATCTGCGACCCACACATTCCCGATTGAACCTGCATGCTGCCCGCGTGCTTGATCGTGTGTCCTGACTACGTACTTCCCCTTTCCTCGTGTCCTGACTTCCCTTCTGCGGCCCACTTCCACTGACCTTTCCAATTACCCACCTGTACTTCGTCCACCCAGATAATCAACGCCAACTTCCGCAGCACCAGTTCTCACCCCTTCTCCCAGATCCCTTGATAAGCCGCGATCAACTAGTCCACAATTCCGACGTCATTAATATTACCCTTCCATTGTATCCATTACGGCGTGTCTTCGACTTGGCAAGCATACATGACCAGCACTTCTTCCTTGCTCTTCCGTCGCACTCTCAAGCCCTGTGTTCTTGGTCTTCGTGTAATCAATCTTCTTACTTGATGCAGTCGGTCCCGATCTTGTAGCATTATTACCCGACAACGTTACTGACCGCGCCGTCACCGCAGCGATGACCGCCATAGAGGTACATCCACGGTTGCCTCAATCCGCCAAATGGCATCCCATCGATCCATTGATTGTTCACACTGCAGATCCAATCTTTCCCACTTGCCACTTATTCTTCTGATTAGGGTCCAAATCCACGCCGCCAAGGCGTGTTTGCTCGTCATCAGCCACTTCAATACTCCTTCTAATTATCGTAGGTCGTTCACCATTCACCCACTTCCAAAACCGATTTTACTGAGCCGACTTGGCAATCATGAAACCCGCAGTGTCTGACCCGTTCGGTTTGGTCTGGCGCTTTTCGCGCTCGGTTTCCCAAAAGTGGCAAGTCTGATGGTTCGACTCATCTAGTATACAGTCCGCCATCGTTCCATGCAGAACTTTCCATGTTTTAGACAACACATTTCGTCAACAGAAGTTTATAATTTCGTCGATAGAACCAAACAAGTGTCAACTTATCGAACGCTTGGCCTACTTCAGGTAATCTGCATCTCTTTATCGCGGCGGAAATAAATGTTTTCACCTTCCAACATTTCGTATCAACGACAGTAATCATGGACCACTCGAACATTCTTCCGCCCATTGGGTGGAGCCCGAGTAGATTCCCAGTATCCCGATGATGGCCACCCATGCACGTTCACCTTGGAGGTTAAGGGCTGGGACACGCGGGACCAATTCAGAAGATTATTAGCCAAGGATTTTGAAACAAGGCAGCTGCCTTATTGCGGATATCCAGGGGAACATCAGATTTTCTGACTCGGAAGTCTTGGTACGAGGAGTTCCGGCGTGTTTCCGTACAGCAAGACACGGACCCCGCGACCGCGGGCCTGTGAAGTTCAATGTTGATTTGGTGTCGTAGGCACGCCGTCGTACACACCGGCTGATCTGTGCTCACTAAATCCATACGATAAAACAGAAATTTCTATGGCTACGTTGACATACATACAAATCAGTTGAGGCTATGACCTGTTGATTGCATCGTTGCTCAGTCAGTATCATTTTTATCTTGTAAGCACCCAGCAAGTGCTGGTCCCATTGTACACCTTTCTTCGACATTATACAAGGTAACTGTAAGTACCTCTCAGGCTCCCGAATCCACACTGAGGAAGGTGGCGAGGCAAATCTGTATTATTGTAGCCAACCAGGTGCCACCGTGGACCGCTCAACACCCGATTGACATGACGTTCGCGCTCAATGACCGTGCCCGCCGGAGGTTGTCAACATGCCAACAGGCTAACCAGTACATAACTCATACCCGCAGTACTGAGTTCCTGCATGCGGATATCGGGCGGATCTCGAGACTGTACTGCGGTACACTCGTCGTGCTGCGTAACGACATGGGCATAATGCTGACCTGTGTAAGTATGACGAGAGCCGTTGGACGCCGCACGTACGCGGCGCCCTTGGGCCATGGCAATTCTTGAGGTCATCGCGTGCAGTAATGTTGGCACATATGTAGCAGGATGTTTCAGCTGTCCTATCATGCCGCCAAGGACGCACAGCCCAAACTGCGGATCAGGAGTCGCGAGGCGCACGCGGAAGGTCACCATTGGCGTTTTTTGAGGCCGATTTCTGGGCGCAGGGACATCAGTTGCATCGACGTATTGCATATTGTTCACGTCGCAGGCGGCAGAAACAACGCGTCGCGGAGACCATAAGTCGATTGCACGATCATGTAGAACGCGTTTGACGTGCAACGGCAACGCCCTGGACAGCCAGAGTCAAATGACAACGCAACAACGACAGAAGCCGGCCGGAAAATACCTTGACAGGGCACGACTGCGGTCACCCACAGGCAAGCAATTACAAGAAGGGGTCAAAGCTTCATTATCGTCACGTACACACATGACGCGACGGGACTTGGCAAAACAAGCACTTTAGACACCAAAGAACGACCAACAGACAGAAGCGCTGCCGTGGCGCCGCGCTGCTTTTTTAGTTTTCGTTTTGAACGTTCCATCGGAACGTTTCCATGAGGAACGGTCTACGAAACTGGGCGGGGTTTCCCGTTCATGCCCGCTCACGTTGTCCAACCAAACCGAAAGTGGGCGGTCGCAATGTGTCGGTGCCAGGTGGTCAACGTTCAAATTAGCTGTCGATAGCCGGCGAGGACGCAGCGCGGTGGCAAAACAACGTGATCTCCGAGCGGGGAGTGCGTCACGCGGCCTCGTGAGTCGTTAGGCGCTCTCAGACGAGATAAATGTTGATCGGTAGGATACCAGTTTGTCGAGAAGGTGATCTAGGTCGCTGCGGGCGGCAGGAGCCTAATGGGTTTTAGTATGTGGCACATGCAGAGCGATGAAAAAGGTTGCTACGGGCGTTTGGACGCGTTGCACATAATTCAAAACACGCAAAAAGGGGTAGTTATGCAGATGCCACAGCACAAGGACACAAGGGACAATTATTGTACTTCCATTACATTCCCCAGAAAGATCCTGCAGGATCTCGTGCAATTCACGCAAGCGAAACTGTCCACACGTTTTCTACACATTGCGAGTTGGTGGCGACCTGAAGAAATTCTACGGAGAAGGCAACCCAAAAATAGCGTAACACTCTACGTTCTAGAAAATTCGGTTCGTTATAAGAACTTGCGTAAAAAAGGAATAATCATATAGAAGAACCAGCGAATTGATATATCTGATGAACGAATGGCTGGTGTAGTATGTAATACTAACGCCTGCGTTAATGCCTAAATATGCGAAGAGTCACAACTTCTCTGGCGCTTCATGGTGTGGGGCTTACCACCTGCGGGGTAGGTACTCGCCCGTTCACCACGTCGCTTCCTAGCTCTTCGTCCTTTCTTTGCGTAAGTTCCGCCTGACCTTCTTTATCGAGAACTTCGGGTCTGAGCCGGCCCATTTCCCTGATGAAGCTGGATCCCCAGAAGGCCGCGGAGTACTTGTTGACGTATTTAAACAGTTTTCGGTGGTTCTCAGCGCGTGTCTCGGCATCCATCGTGACAGCTTCATGGATGGCGTTTGCGACCTGCTGCGAGTCCCACGGGTTGACGACAATGGAGCCATTGAGACTTTGAGCAGCCCCCGCAAACTCAGAGATGATCATAACGCCCTGGCGAGCTTGCTGACAAGCAATATATTCGTACGACACCTGGTACAACGTTGAAGATAATGAATGTCGCACAGAGGTGGACCCTTACGAGGTTCATTCCATCCCTGGTAGAGGAGACGAGGCAGACGTCGCTAATGGCGTAAAGGGCGCAAAGTTCGTCGAACGCCAGGCTCTTGTGCATGAAATGGATAGGCATGAACTCCACTGTCCCAAAGCGCCCGTTGATGCGTCCAACCAATTCGTTCACTGTCGAACGTAGATTTTGATATTCCTCGACGTCCTGACGGGAAGGAACGGCGAGTTGAACCAGCACCACCTGTCGTGCAGAGAACGTTCATCTCAACCACACTCCTAGGCATGCGAATGCTTGCCTTTCCGATCCATTCTGGATGTTGCGTGAGGAAGAGCTCGAGTGCGTGCAACTTTTGAGGGACACCCTTGATATAATCTAAGCGGTCGACGCCAACGATGACCTTCACACCCGCAAATCGCTGCTCCAGCTGAGCAATACGGGCTTTCACCGAGTCTTTCTTCAAGTTCTGTTCGCTTCTGGCTCAGTGAGGAGTCTAGCATGCATGTGCAAACACGCACCTCGATGAAGGAGCTGGGTTCAATGCCGATGGGGAACGTGCCAACGTGTGCCAAGCGTCCTTCGAACTCGACGCCATTAGGCATTGTCGGCAAGCCGAGGATACGCGTGCATGAAGACAAGAAATGACGCGCGTAATCATAGGTGTGAAACCCAATGAGGTCACAGAAAAGTATGCCGAGTAGGATTTCACGGCGAACGGGGAGAATGCTGGAGCATGCTTCGTTAGTGCAGTCGAATCAGATCCCGGACCAGACGCGCACCGATAAATCTCGCTGCTCGGGAAAGGGGTGTGCAAGAAGAAGCCAATTTTGACGCCGGGAATTTTTTCGGTGTTCGTGGAGAAGCTTTCCTCGAAACCTTCCGTAATCTTGGACAGCTCTCGCCTTTGCCAGTCCCCGCTCGCCGTACCGTCTACAAGTCCTCGAAGGATCATGGGAAGGAGCATGAGGTGGTAGTCTTGCACCCAGACCATTGCACCGGGAGTGATTTGCGAGCGGACGACCTCGGCAAACTGCAGGTTGGCTTGGCGATACGCTGTCCAGTTTTCCTCGTCGAAATTCATCTCCCCGGGATGATAGTGAAAGAGCGGCCATAGAATCGAGTTGGAGAAACCGTTATAGTGGCGGTCAGCGACGTCGTCGTCAAGATAGACGGCATGGCAGGAGTATTCGTCCATGAGCCGCTTGTCGACATACGGACGATCCTTGGGAGGGATGCAGAAGCCGGGCCATCCGATCCATGTAAAGTTCAAAGACTTCTTGAAGCCGGAGAGGGCAGATACGAGTCCACCAGAAGACATCTTGAAATGGTACTCGCCGGAAGCATCCTTGGTTATGGTAATAGGAAGCCGGTTAGAGACGACGATGAGGTGGTTTCCTTGACCAAAGTCCATGTTTGCGAGGTTGGGGTCCAAGTAGAGGGGAGGAAAGAGTGAAGAAGGCATGACGGGGCAGTCCCGGGATTATAAGAGCTACGAGTTAAAGCGTGACACTGCAGAAATCATGCAAGAGAACCAGATCAGGGAGATTATCGGAGTGGTTCAAACGAGGTGTCCCGAGCATCCGACCTTCCTCCGAAATGCCCCATTTACGACCAAATCGCCCGGCTATGTAGCCAACTCACACATGGCCAGGATCAAACACCAATCGGACTAATCCCAGATGCGCGATGCTTTCATTATCCTACGCTACATATAGTGCACCGCGGAAGGGGGTGGTACATGCGATCCGCCGTAATCAGTCGAACAGACCGAAGCCCTGGAAAATCATTCACTCGCAGTACACGGTGCACAACCAAGTTTGGCTTACCATGTCATCATCAGATTCCTCCTTCTCCTCGGCCTTCTCCTCGGCTTTAGATTCCTCGGCAGCGGCGGGAGCTGTGGACTCGGTAACAACAGGGGCGGCAACAGCAAATGCCTCAGGGTTTTCCAAGAATGCTTTGGCCTAGGGGATGTGAGTTAGTAAAGGATGCCTCGTTCGAAACGGGAAAAGTCAGCAACAAAGGTAATGCATCGTAAACTTCAGCATTTTCAGTGTGATAGTGTGTTGAAAACATCAGAGTAGGCAATTAATGTGGAACTAACCTTCTCAGAACCTTCGAACGTGTAGTCAGTAACCAGGGAAACGGCGATGAGGTTCTTGTACGAGTTCACAAGAGAGTGGACAACAGAGACGACGGTTGGGTACTGAAGGGCAAGCGAAATGCAAGCTATCGACTTGATTCCGGACATGAATCGGTCAATAAGTTCCTTCTCGTCGATATCAAGGACCGAAGGAGCAAAGACGTTCCCGGAGTCGAAGATTTGGACTACAGTCATGCCGTACGTGAAGGGAGAGATGTTGAGCATGTTCAAGAGGGTAGCCTCGGAGGGTCCAACACGGCTACCAGCAGTGACGACTTGGACATCTGACACGATTTCTATGGTTCCACGGGCAATCTTTGTAGGGATACCAAGTGCTTGGAAGAATGAAGTTTTGCCGGGCTCCATGCCAGTGTTACCGGCGGGAACGACGACGTCCTTGGGGGCGTAGGCGCCTGCACGGGCCGGGGCTGCAACCTTGTTGGCGACAATGATTTCACGGATTTCCTTGAGATCGCACGCCGTAAACACAAAACCAATGTTGCCTCTGATGTGAGGGAGGAGCCTCTCGAACTGAGGAAACTCGGAGAGGATGGAGCGGAGGGCACGGCGGACCATCGTGTTTTTACCCATCAGGACGATACCTTTGCCACGCAGGGCAGTACGAATCTGATGCATCTGGTTCGAACCAACATTGTCGACGTTGACCAAGAAGATAGAAGCTGAGTGAATGAAGTTGGTAAGCTCCTCGTTCAGACTCTCATGACACCCACAATATTTGGCGATGAGCTCCTTCAACTTGTTGAAGTAAACTTCTTTTTGTGCACGGGTAGCACCCATCGTTATGTGTAGTTACTGGGCACGCCGCTGAGGAACAAAGCGCAGGAGCTTAGCCTGCATGGAACTCACGTATTCGATACAGGAGATTCTGGGTGGGTAACTAGTGCCTCCCGATTGACCTCTGTGATTTTATTAGTGAGCAAAACGACGTCCCGTGGAGCTAAAGAACATACCAGCAGTGCCAATGGATTTTTCAAGGCAACTCGTCAACGTCAAGGGATGTGTTGTTGTCACCCACGAACAAGGTTTGGAGGCCGACCATGTCGGGAACTGCCGTGCCAGTTCTTGAATAAAGTTAAGTCTCCGACACCATACATAGACATGGTTACCCGCCGAGTATTTTCGTCGCTCGTCGATGAAGTAGCCTTATACTATACACCTACACCCGAAACTTGCTTGATCTCTTCACATCCAGACATTCCGGGTGCTCAAACGGACCACGCCTCTCCACTGGTCGCTTAGATTGTCCTCCAGTCTGCAGCCTCATCCAGGGTCCCCACTTGAAATTTCACTCCAAGATCTTAAACCAGGACGCATACTTGCGGTCAATCAGCGTGGCAGCAACAATTTCATCCAGGCGGGCATACCGCCTTGGTGAATGGCTTACTGCACGGCGCATCCTATTAATCCACGTCACGCAATGGAAGGCGTGTCTGCAAAGTTCCCGCGCTCATGGAAAGCCTTGTCCAATGTCAAGAACCATGGCTTTCGACTTGGCAGCATTTCGATCAAGGTCATGATCAACTGGCGGTCGGCGTTCACTTCCCTACGGCTTCGCAAACTGTTCGATCATCTGGATAGGAGTGGATATCGTGCTACGGACTGCTCACCCTCACACCCACCGTTCGGCACGCAGCGGACGCAGCCCTCGAGATCCTCTGATTTTCCACAACTGATACCCTTCGTTTCATTTGAGAGACATGCGAGGCCGCTGTTCAAGTACTCGTTAAGGCATTCCATATAGGTTGGAGTCCTCAAGGTGGAAGCATTCAAGGACGCCGTGGCGAAGGAAGTGAGGCGGAAGGCGAGATCGAGGGATATGGTCAAAGGAGGTCAGAGGTCAGGGGAACCGATTCCGTTAGAGGCCGCAGTTTTAATCGACATGTTTAAGAATCTCTGTTGATACAATACCAGAATCCGAAGCTGCCACTTGCCGTCAAACTGCTAGCTGAGTAGCAAAGATATTTTCAACCGAACTGCGTGCCCCTCGCAGTTCGACACGTGTCGCAGCATGTAAATCTGACATTTCAAACGTTGATGCAGGGAGTGGTCTGCGTCACAGTGGCGTTTTTAAGTTGAATGCTGCATATCATCTAGAGCAAGATTCTGATATGCCCTGGGCCCTCAGGCTCGTCGATCGTCTCGGAAACTTACAGCTCATGGTTCGCAATGGCAAGTGGATCAACCGCTATCGTAGCGTTCACACCGAACTTGACGGCCATCATGCAAGAGGTTTGAAAACGAAGGTTTGCGCGTGGATCTCCGACGTTGGAACGGCATCACGTCCTTCTCGGACCGCCTGGACCCCCTTGGAAGGCGAGCAGAGTAGAGGTCGTTGTGCCGACTTTGCAGCGGCTCCTAGAGCCTCAGGTCAAAAGCGAAAACGAAGCATGTGGCACCGCCGCGATTCGCTTCAGCCTTCGTAAATCAAGTCGGAGGAGGACGTGAGGACGCAATCCTCGTCCAAATCCACCTCGTTTGCCGATGCGGCGGCACTTGTTCACTGACATGCACGCGTGCATCTATCGTTCAATGATTCTAGGCTGCGGTCAAGGTAAAGGTCGATGGAGAAGATATTATCTCGGAAAATGTGGTTCAAGATCATGCAGCACGCATGAGTCACGCCAGGTCGACGTTGATTTTGCAGCGTTGTCGACGCAACTACGTCCATGGATCCACGATGCGTACTATGTAATCATCGTGGGGCGGCAGCATCATGACGCAAGCACATTTTCCCAAAATCGGCGAGGCGTTCACCTGTATGTACACTAATAACCTGTACGATCCGCATGCGCCTTCGGCGATCGCCCAGCTTACTGTTCAAGTTCTCCGACGAGGAGTGACCCGAGATCATGCGCGGCATCGTATGCCCGAGGGACAACAGGTGGTTGTATGGACCAATACAAGGTGACGGCAGAGCCTCTTAGTCTGGTAACCAAACTGAGCGTCTCTACTCAGATTAACGTGTGGAATGCGCAGGTGAGGTGAAACTTACCCTCCTCTATTACTCAAAACGACTTGGAAAATCCTCACGCACTGTTGCAGGTCAAGCGAAAGCGGGCGAACAAGCTCTCGGAGAGAGCCAGACGGTGGCTTACATAAAAGCGTATCATCGTCCTGCGGAAACAAATAGGTTGTGATCTTACGCGCACCGTTCAACGAACGGTTTCATGCGAGCACAGGTACACTCCAGACATGCGATGAAGGTTCCACATCGACTTTCTTGGTAGAGACATGACCATTTGATGACATTTTAAACACCTGGGTTGTTCATGCATTGGTGTACAGAAACGTTTTGCGAATAATTCTTTTTGGATACCGCTCCAGCAGCTTCCGTGTACGGGGGACCATTATGGCGACCAATATGGTAAGTCTGACGAGTCAATCGTCGCTGGCTAAGCGTTCGACTCCCCCTCTCACCGATGATCTTGGTGTCTTGGTCGCACTCTTGGTCGCGGTGGACAGAGGCAATCGAAACATCTTGCAGGACCTGGGAGAGCCAGAGTCAGTGCGGTGTCTGCAGCAACAGCAGTTGGGTTCATGCCAATGGATGTGTGTATGTGAATCCGCTCTCGAGTGACTCCTGACTAACCCCTGTACTCCGGAGGCAATGTAACCGGCGCGCCTCTATTTGCTCCTTAGGAGCATAGAAGCCATGTCCATCTTTGGACGACGTAGCGGACCTCCGTCGAGAACCGCTTGAAGAAATTGAGGGACATATCTTTCTTATGTGCCGTCCACTGGCATGTGTACTCGATGAATTCCGGAACAACCTCGTACCAGTTGATTGGTCACATATCTTCATCCTCGTCCTTGGCCATGCCCTCGAGTAAATCATTTTTTGCAGTTTCCTGGTATGCAGGAGAGTAATCGAGCTGATCCGCTGACCGAAATCCGATCCCTGGCATCTTTCTGGGCCCGGAGTGCGTTCATCCCCAGGCCACCGTCTCGGGTCTCTTGAATTATTATCGTTGAGAATCGGTGCGCACGTACGATTCTCTTGCTTCGAACGTTGGAAATGCGTCGAAGAGATTGACCAGCTGGTGCGTTCCGTTTCGCCGAATCTAGAACTCTGATGCATCAACGAGGTGGCTTCGGAAAACCCCTTGATTTATGCCAGCAGAAAAACCCCTCGAAGATCTGCGCCAGCCTTTCGGTGCTGAAGAGATTGGAGAGTATGATGAGCTTTGATAAGAATTGCAATGGTGCTCAACTCTTCGCAACAAGGCTGCGCTCGCGCGCAATATCTCACGAGGCTGGCCACTCCTTCGTATCTCCAATACTCCGAATCGTAAGGGTCATCATCAGGCTGCTACGCTCTCGGAATACAAACGCGATCACAGTGGTTGCGCCGTGGGCACACTTTGTAGCCTACGTAGTATATGCCGAGACAAACTGAGTGATTACCATGCCGTACGAGAACGCTTGCCATCATGTTCTTGCGTCATCTGAATCAGTACTTTGGAACCTGGCATGTCTGACGCAAGTCTGACGACGTAGGTAGTTACTTACACTTACACAGAGCTCTAGCTAAGACTTGGCTGGAAGATCGATCTTGCGTCTACATGACATCTCGCAAGCAAAAATCGATTCGGAGACGTATAACCAAGCCTTCAGCGAGTCCTCTTCTTCGAGTCTCTCTTCTCGAGCAGTGAGAAACCAATTGTGCCGCTGTGATAGTATTCCAGAAGGATTATGGGTCTAAATAAACATAGTTAAAGGAGACAGGCAACGACCGAAAGGGTGCATACAGCTCCATTACAAGCTTACAACATCCGGCACGCTCGAATCCTCGAGATCCAGCATGGATACTTTATACCGTAAAGTAGTGTGAGGTTCAACCTCTTCCGCGCGGGTGCGATCCGAGCCCGAGTCTGACAGCGTGCGCGAAACGACGGTGGTAGAGTCCGTCTCGCCATCCTCTGCGGTTGCGCGTCCGTTCTCGTGCCCGGACTCACACGTCGTGCATTTTGTCTTGACGACCGGATTCGCCTCCAGCGCCGCCTGCACCTCCCTATCTTCATCCTTCTCCTCCTCTTCTTCCTCGATGCTGTCCGACCGCGTCAGCTTGCCGGGAGGTTCGATCTTGGGCAACAGCACCAACTGTCGTTCCTCCGCTTCGTGATCGCTAGGAAACGCCACTCCCATCCGCCGCGCAAGCTTCCGCTCCCGGATCCGCGTGAGGCTCATGCGTCGTTCTTCCATCCACTGTTCCTCGTCCAAAACTGGTGGCGACCGCGCCACCGTCTCAGCGGTCGGTGTGAGCTTCTCACACTCTAGGCCTATCCCTGCAGCTGCGAGAACGCGCATGACAGGTGCGTGAGAGCGAGGATTCGGCATGCGATGTGCATAAGTGGCGTTCATCCTGCAAAGCCCTTCACGTCAGAGAACGAGTCCGGGCCGTCTCGGAGCCGAACGAAGGCTCACCCTGGACCGAGGACGAACTCGCCGCCTAGTTGAGCAAAGTCACCAGCTTTCTCCCACACGGGCATACCGACACGAAGGGCGTTCTTGAAAACCATAGCGAGCCCACCCATGGGTCCGTGGCGTACATATCCACCTCGTTTACGTTGCGATCTCGGTTCCATTACACGCAAGGTCATGCCTAGCGCCTTGTATAGACGCAGCGTGGGATCAGTGTAAAACGTGAACGGAGTCCGAAATATTTCTACACAAGCCATCAATCATTGGACCCTAACACGTCGAGGTGAGACAACATACGTCGATACGATTTGATCATGTTGTAGGAACCATTTCCAATAACGATCAAATTGACGTTGGCATCCTGAAGGAGTTTTGGATCAACGTTATCCGAGATTGAAAACATGTAGTCTTGACATAATGGGCACCTGGCAACTTTGTGTCAGCAACCTTGATGGTTCACACGACGAAATGATCCTGACCAGAAATGTCTGATGAAGAGAAAGATAGTCTTGTGGTCTCGAAAGAGCTCGCCAAACGACACCCGCAGACCGTTTTCAGCAATGACGAAGCATGAAGCAGCCTCTACGATCTGCCTGGGAGTCGGTAATGCATGTTCGTCGAACGGTCGATCGGGAGAAGCCTGGGCTGTCGATGGTCGATTAGCTAGCGAATGGGTAGCTCTGTGACCATAGCCACGACCGTCGGCCGTCGCTAGAGAGCGCGTGTAGGCGTGCCCTATGACCGCAGGTGGATGGGAGTACGTTGCAGGAGAAGAATGGGAAAGAGAGGAGGAACCGCTCGAGCCAGTCGTAAGGCCTAGCTCAGCGTCCGTGAGAGGCTCGTAAATGTATCCAGTGGTGGAGTCGCGGATGGGGTTCGAGACCTCCATGGTGTGTAGACGAGCGACGATCTCTGCCGGGAAGAGCGTCGTCGACTTGCGACGAGCGTGAAATGTGCTCTCTTCTGAGACGTGTTTTGATTTGGAGGGGCGTTCAGCAGGCGGGTGGGGGAATGACGTATAAGAAGTATTCGCCTGACTCAGGGTCAAATTATCGGTGGAGTGATGGGTCAAACTTAGGCGACTCCCGATCTTCTTTGGCAGTAATCTGGCAAATTTCTTTGCCCTATTCGTTGCCACATGGTCGCCAGCAGAGATGGGAGCCAAACGAAGGGGAGACGACGGGGCGGGACAGCTCGCATCAGACTGGACACGCGAAAAGAACGAGTGCACGCTCTCGTTACTCTGTGCGACGGACGAAGTGGGCGAGGTGGACAAAGGCTCTGTGGTGAACGCAGGAGTCGACGAGAGCGCGTTGGCGTTGGCGAGAACATAAGATTGCAGTCCGGAATGTCCGTAAGGAGAGTTTTTGGGTGGGATGGGCAGTGTAAGTCTCGCTTCTTTTCTTGACACAGCCGAGCGGGAGCGTCGACGCTGGATCGGGACGGGCCGTGAGTAGTCAGGGATGCAATCCCGAAGGAATTTGTCTTGTCCACTCCCATCGGTGGAAGTTGGTGACTCCAATATGTTAGAGGTGCTTCTAGCAAACGATGCCGTCACGGAACTCGGATTCCTACCGGAAGAGGTGGGTGCTTCATTGACAGCTGTGGGTGGCAGAGGGTCACGGTTAAGATATACGTCGGGTGGGTATCTGCCACCAGTGTAAGGAAGGGTTGGGAGATGCGACGTAGATTCCCCGCGAAAGGAGAGTGGAGCACAAGCACTGCTCAGAGTGCTGGCGGTACGACTTCGAAGGACGGAGAGTGGTGCAAAGGGATCGCCGGGGTCTGGCGAGGGGTAGCGGGCCTCCAGCTCTAGGCTGGGGGCAGGCTTTCGCCGAACCCGTGGTTGACTGAGGGAGGAATCGCTAGTTGATACAGACATGGTAGAGACCTCGCTCGTCCCAAGCTCAAGGCCTGCAGGGGGGACGGGGGGTGAACTCCAGCAGGAAAGCGGGGAGTAGTGGACAATCGTCTACGAGTCCTTATGTAGGATTTCCATCGTGGCTTCGGCGAGGAGTGTTCGTAGCGAACGTTGCGGTGCACAAGGAGTTGCACGTTGTCTGCGGCATTGCATTGCCCTGGCACATCTGGTCCGAGGTCACGGTTACCGCGCCTCTCTATCACCAAATTGCGCACAACAGCTTCGCAGTGCTTCCGGACCTGAGAACCAGGGATTGAATGTGTATGACTGGCTTCAAGGTGGGCGCAAGTCGAACGCCTTATCTGAGCGGTAGCCAGAGACGGCGATCTCACGACTGATTGAGCCGCCAGCGAGAAGCACACGAATCGGTGGTTCGTCACCCACGAGAAGAACGCACTCGACGCTGATCGAATTGAACACAACGGTTGGACACTCCCGCAATGACTCAACACGGCTTGCAGCTGCTCGCACTTGGTGAGCGAATATCATGTAATTCCTTGTTCCCTCCTGCTTGGGCGGAGAATCGACGGACCCCAGTCGGCATCGCGAAGATTGGACGACTCCAAGGCAACGCGGCTGCCAATTATTAATTACAGGGGAGAACGTTCTAATAGTACGAGATCAAAAAACGCCGAACCCATATCCGTATCGTTCGTTCTGGCCTTGAGCATTCAGCACCCTCCAGGGGCTGGTACAGGTGGCGTAGGCTGAGCCATAAGCTGCGGGGGAATCAGAATCGTCCCACAAGGCTCGTGATACAGCTTGCCTTGACGGTCTGAACGGTAGTGAAGATCATAGCAACCACCCCAAAAACGCCCAGTAGGATATCTCCGAACTTCTCCATCGGAGTCTTGGCCACTGCCTTGTAGTGCAGCATCGCAGGGTATACGAAACACAGTGGGATACTAGAGATCGAGTCATACCCAACGAGATTTGCGAGTTCCGGTAGCCGAACTTACCACGCAAAACTGCCAATTAATGCGACGAACTTGTCAAGGTCGGCAGCGCCGGCCCAACTAATCGCGGTGCAGACCATCACCAATCCGAAGCGGAAAAAGTTCTTCAGCCATTTCACACGCGGATTCCGTTTACCGCTCCTGACAAAAAGTCCATTCTCCAAGATACGCACAGCTGGGAAGAATTGGAGCGGGATAGATAAGAGAATCGCCGCAGAATACAGAAATTGGACCTGTTCACCAAGTTGACCAAGTCAGTGAAACTTCCGACGTGCAAATGAACTTACAGCTTGCGTGAGCTTGTTCATGGGGTCAAGGTTGACGAGGACCACCGCTTTCACGTCCGATCCGAAAGTCAAATATGCTAGTGCGCCAGCTCCACCAAAGAGTACTTCGGTAAGGAGTTAGTATCATACAGCGGTAGACAGGGTGAAATGACAAGTACCGAGTGTTCCAAGCATGACACTAGTCAGAGCTCTTGGGAACTTGTGTGGTTCGCGCATGGCATCCGTGATCGGGATAACCTGAACTACACATCAAGACCAAGGTTTCAAGTTCGGTAATAAATGACATACCAAGCCGACTCCTTCAAACGAGAAAACGGCGGTACTTTTTCAACGCGAGAATGAGAACTAAACGCTTGATTGAAGTTGTGACTCACCCGATGAACAAGGGAAACTCTCGCGGATTGAACATCTGAATCTGCGCTATGCCCCGATCACCGATGATGGAAAGTTCACTTCCGAAGATATAAATCAATCCAGCGAGGATAAATACATCTGCGATGAGTGCAGCTGTACTGAGCTTCGCAAGGTTTCGGACGAGGGCCAGAGGTAAGAAAATGACCAGCTGAATGAGGATAAAGAATGGCACGGAGAGGTTAGTTGCGCAACGAGTGACCGCAGAGACAACTGCCTGCAGAAGTTGATCATGCCGTCATAACGTCGTTCGGTATAAGAGCCCACCTGGAGGTTTTCCGCGACAAAGATAGTGTACGCTGTGACGAATCCGATCTGAGATACCGTAATAGAGAAGAGGATTGCATTTCGCATCCATGGTCCATATAATGCACCACCGATGTCTGAACTTGTGAATATAGTGACAAGTCAATGAGCGAGGATCACACACCTCCAAAGGAACCAGAAACGACAAACTTTGCCTTGACCAGAAGTAAGAACGAATACAGGGATACCAGAGCGACGACTGCGATAGTGAAGACGGAAAAGATAAGCCCACCGTTGGCGAATCTGTCGGATTCATAGACATCAATAACACAACCCAGGGATCATGGACAACTTACGCCTTTCCGAGGAACAGCACGCCGGTCCCTACGAATGATTTCAGAAGCTAGCGATGGCATGAGTAACGTACGTGAAGATGCAGGATGCGGAGATGCTCACCATCAGTACAGCCTGTGGTACGGTTGCGTCACCATGAGCGCTGACGGACGCAGCCCGTCGCCTTGACCGAGATACGGAGCGACCAGTCTTCAACAACGGCTCTGTCTCGCCTGTAGTTGGATCGGATGAAGACGGAACAGTGTGATCAGGGGATTCCACGTCGTCGGCCCTCTCTTCATCTTCTTCGAGGTCCTCTCCCGCCTAGTACGGATTTAGCGCGCGCTTCTGACGACGAAAAAACTGGCTTACGAATTGGCCGTAGATGTAAAGAAAATCGATGAAATTGTTGGTTGCCCGTCTTTCGCCGCTGCTTTGCTCGTTTGCTTGGAGTAGGACATAGTTTCGCCTGAAGCCTCCGGGCTCGTGGATGTGTTCGAAAGCAGGGTCGGGCGCTGCAACAGATCCTGCATACGATAAGGCACGCGGACGACCGGATTGCCGTCTCTGGTCCGCATGCCATTTGTAGATATCATGGCTGAAAGGTGATGCGGTCAAAGACGGGCACGGGCGGAGCATGCGATGTGAACTGACGTGACGTCTGCACCCGGAGCATGGTACGGTATAGGAAAAGTCTCGGATCCCTCGGATGGCCGTAGAGGAGACGACGAGCTGGCAACTGGCGCATCTAGGTCTGGGGTATCTTGATCAGAGCTAGCCAAAGAGCGAAGGTCGGTGTGGCTCGCGCGCTCTCCGTCGATGCGGAGATGGCGTCTGAGCACTCTAGCCTTGTCCTCTGCGGGAAGACCGTCCAGGTCTAGTACTGTGTTCTCGAGGCTGCTCCCTGACACTACACCGGCTGTCGGGCGCTTTGCGGGAATTGCGCTATAGGATGGACGGTGGAGTTTGGCGGAAAGGTCGTTTGCACTCGGTGACGCGTTCGGGTAAGAGCCCACAGGGGGGGTGCTAGCGTAGCGAAGAGGGACATTCGGAACCGGGGGCGTTCCAGAATACTGGGCGCGGAGGGCGCGGAGGTCGGGAGTGCCGGTGGGCGTGGAGGCGTCCGAGTTGAAGGCGAAAGAGCCAGCGCGGATGTCGACTGGCTGGGACGGGGAGGACATGATGTAGCGAGAGACACAAGCTGAGCCGAACGAGAAGAAGACTCTCAGCCGCTCTACTTCCTCGCCGCGGTCCTATTCGGGCACCTTCCTGAGGGACACTGCCACTGCCGGATGTCTCTCGCTAGCCCTGACCCCGCTTCGAGGCGGGATACGTTTCTGGCATGTTGGCACGGTAGCTATTCTCATGTAGAATCAATGTACTTCATATACTTAAGTAAAGTGAACGGTTCTCATTGTCGATCGATTCTTGGATTTCATACACTTTAATGCCGTCACCAGACCGTGGCAGACTCAATCTCTAGATCGTATCATCTGCATCAGCTTGTCTGCGTCCATGCTAGGAAAGCGGGCCATAACACGGCATTTGAGCTCGAGGGGATGGCTGGGGACAAAACAAGGTCATGCGGGGCCCACAAGCGGTATTCGTGTACTCACGATACGATGGCATTCGACCACTTGGGGTCTGGATCTATTTCCACGCCGTTCTCGTCCAACGGCTTCATGAAGTTGAATATGGCAAGGAGATGAACGATTGCTATCCACAATGAAGCGTCCGCGAAGTGCCTACCGGCGCTAGAGTGAAGTGAGTTGCATTATCATAATCACATAATGGAAATATCTCACCAGACTCTGCGTCCGAAACCAAAGGCAAACGTCACGGAATCGTCGTTGAGTTGGCCGTCCTGATCCAAGAACCTCTCGGGTATAAATTCAAAGGGATTTGGATATCTGGCCTCATCCCTTGACATTGCCCTGTTAATAAATAAGCAATGCGAAGCAAACTAACGCTCTGCAGACATACCAAATGTTAGGTAAGACCACGCAACCTAGACTATCGTCAGACGATCAACCTGTGGAAAGGGAATTTCATACCTTCAGGGATGTGTCGCCCCTCATACACATCGTCCTTAGTCGTATAATGTGGTATACCTTCGATGGTAATCGACAGTGATCATCAAACACCGTGCTTCGTTTACTTACCTAACGGGAACACGGGATGCCATCTGAGTGTCTCACGCAGAACCGCTTCAACATAAGGCAATGAACGCCTGTCCTCGAAGTCCGGCAACCTGTCTGTTCCGAGGACGGCATCGATTTCTTTCTGAGCACGCTCTTGGACTTCCGGATAACGCATCATTGCCAGGACAAAAATGATCAAAGTAGATGCCGTCTGTCCAGTCGTCTGAGAGCTTGCGCATGAGCAAATGGACCACGGACCGTTTCGACGCCAGCTATTCATTTCGCGTCAGTCCAATGCATTAAACAATGATAATTTTACACTGACCGATGAACGCTGTTGCAGAAGAGGACTTCAGAGCGCCGTCCAGGTCTTCGAAATTGGATCCCGAGAAGCGCTTGAGGGACTCAGATACCATGCATGTTCCAGAAATACAAGAGATCTGTTGCGAGTAAAAGATATGGATCGATCGAAGAACGAAAATGAATTAACGATTCACCACTCGGTCACGAGCGTAACAGAATGGAACATCTATCATTTCATGCAAATTACTGTTGGCTTGGACGGCCAGGCGTTTCAACGCAGCACCAGGGAGCCAGGCGGGAAGTTTGAGCACTGAAGATCCCTGTCAGCAGAAAGCTAGGGCAAGTCAAGAAATCGAAGCTGACGGAAAGGGAACGCCTCCAAGATTGCAGCGGTCGAGGGTTGCGCCATTTCGACGAATGATTTGATCGCCTTCTCCGCCGCCAGTACAAGTGGATCGTCGTTCGGAAGAGTGTCGTAGTCGTAAACGGCTGACATGATCACTGCTGAAGCGTAACTGAGCAACAAGTAGCGATCCTCGGTATTCCACGCAGGCTGAGCAATGACCGTGAAACTCACAGCTCGATTTGTCGTTGATAACGATCAGGCGAATTGTAGATGTTGATCAACAGCTGACGGACGCTTCGCAGTTGAGTCGGGAGATAATCCTGCATAGCGTCAGCGCGAAACGATTGCTGAAATAATCTTCGATGGAGCCGCCAATTTTTCCCGTATGGGAGCATTGCACTGTTGAACTCGGAGCCAATTCTACGTGGGCTAGCGGTCAGAAGATGGTGGACCTATGGGTGATAGACGTCTGTACTCCTTTGCAACCTTGACAGGGGGTCTACCTGAGTAGATGCTCGAACGTTGTTCTAGTAGCGCTCTGGCGAGGTCCACGGTCTGAATGATGAGAATCCGTCGTCCGAATAGCGTGCAATATGCTAAGTCGCCTGGACACAGATCGAACATGGACATGACTCTCGTGGTTTAATTTGCGGTACGAGCATGACACGGACCATATGTCGACGCCCATCGAGTGAAGGTAACCCAAAGGTGAGCGCCGTTCATGATCTCCAGTACGCAACCGAAGAACGGCAGGCCCTTTGGCCCAGGAGGATGGTTCAACCGACTGAGAGTTTTGTGCTTTGCATACCAGGCAAAAAGGACAATCGCGGAGACCGTGAGGAACAAGAAAACAGCGGAGGTAGAAATTGCGAACATCCCTCTCCCGCGCGTCCTAGCACGGCGGATCGGTTTTATAGAACGAAGCGCAACGGCATCTATCTTGAAAAAAAAAGGGTTGCTACCCTTTCGCTTGAAGTTGACTCCGCCAAGTGATTAGCAATGCCGTGAGCTTCGTGACCTTGAGAACTGGTACCACCGGAATGACCTCGCCTAGTACACGTGACTTGCCACGGAATGACGGCGACGACCACGACACGACTGATAGCGATCCGCTGATAACGCCGACGCTTGACCCTCTCTGCGGCTCTTCTTCCATGTCCGCTCCTCGTCCGCCTCTCGACAAGTCTGCTTCGCCTTCGCCTACCCTGGCGGACAGCGCAAACGCCAGCAAGGATGCAGTCCGACCCCTGGATCTCATGGTCAGTCTCAAACGTGCAGAGCCTTCGATCGTCAAGACCAGATCCGGGAGCGTGTTGTCAAGAGGATTCATCCTGAAAACGGACCATTATCCTTCGGGTCCGTGGTCGTCACTCTGGTTTCGACCGGTACTCACCCCTGGGCTCTCAAGGACGCGCTCTGGATCTCGATATGAATCTTCACGGCGCGCCAAACTTCAGAGCACCTCGGCAAGGTAACCTCAACGTATTTGGTGTCGCCCAGCCTCGCACGCAGGGCCTTCGTGCCATCTTATCTGCACTCAGATGCCGCCCTGGCATGCGTGACCCCTCCCACGTTGTCTGGTTCTCGACGCGAGAGGAACCAATCGGTAGGCTGCTGTACCGGCGGCGCCACTGTCACGTCTGACCTACAATAGTTTACATATCCGGCCGTCCCTTCGTCCTGCGGGACGCGTCCGAGCCGCGCAAGACACTTTCCCTATCTGATCGGGCTGAAAATCTGGAGGCCATCGAAGATCGGTTGAAACACGACATCCTCCAGGAGGCCAGCAAGTACGGAACCGCGTCGTAAACTCACTTCGTTCTGTTCTTATTTTCGAATCGGATAGATATGGTGGTCTTATTTTGACTCACAACGAACTCGGTGCGTGGTCGACACGGCGTCCGCCGTGTCACTAATTCCTGATATGATACTGGGTCAAAGCGGCCGATAGTGGAGAAGGCGCGATATTGCCAACCTGGACGCACGTGGATAATGTAAATGTCAGGACGTCACGTCAGCTCTGGGAAGGCATGCAGCTGGATGGATGGAACCTCGAGGTTCGTATGCACAATTCCCCATCAACTATGAGTGTCATTCACAATCCCCAGTATCACCGGCACGTCTTTTCTTCTCCACCACCCCATCAGGTGACGTACTGAACTGTCACTGATCCATTCAGCATCCCTATATCTCCTGATCGGCCGATAGAGGTATCTTAACTATATCTTCCATGACTTAGCCTAAGATCTTCCTCAGGACAACTATCTGGATGCATATCTCCGCGTTATCAAGGATGCTGACCCTGTCAAAAGTGCCCTCGTCTTTAGCTGTGGTATGGGCGCTGTGCGGACGACATTTGCTATGGTTGCCGCGTTGATCGTTCGCCGCAGAATGCTCCTTCGTCGGGGTTTATGCGATCCGTATGCCACCAAATCCCCTTTCGCATTCCCTCTAGCGAGCCCCAGACAAGGAGCTACCACACCAGGCATCAGTACCGTATGGGGTTTCATTCACAGCCATGCCCAAGTCACTTATTGTCATCTACAGCCAAAGAGTCAGGTAACATGGTTCAATGTAGGGCTCTTTGATGGGTTTGACCATCCAACGAATCAGGCCGCAACAGATATAAAGCTTGCTCAAGCGCTGGAAAATGCCAGCGCACAACAAGATATGAATAAGTCCCTACTCAGGTTGACATACGTTTTGCAACAACGTGTGTGCCATATTACAGGTCATCTTTGGTTCTGGATTTAGGCAACGAATTGTTTCAGACTTGCACTCGGAATCTGCTATTGCTCTATTGATGTCACAGCCAGTCTTACTAGAGAATTTGCGCAAGGCACACCAGGGAAATTACGGCGTCATTCTCAGCCTTCTTGGTTGTTTGGACCACGGCCTTCAAGCCAAAAGGCTAGTGGACCGCGTTATAGACACCTGTGAGTTCTTCGATTGGTAAACGGAGCCGAAGATGTTATGCTAGATTTTTCAACACAGGCGACCATGTAACGAACCTACGCGAAGATATTCTGGTGCATCGAGTCCGGTATTCGCTCACCACTCCAGATGACGACGCTGCAAAGAGAGAGGATATGCTGGTGAAAGCTGGCAGATCGCTTGAGAAGTAGTGAGTAATGTGTCAAACAGGGCCCGGATCTGAGACAAAGGTGCTTCAGTTTTTTCATGATCACTTTCGCGAGTTATGTCGACTCCGTACCTGATTTCCGCCAAACATTTTCTGATTGGCTCAAGGTTTGTTTGCCCGCTATATTATTATTTTTGTTCTTCTCTAATCTTCAAATCCATCAGACAAGGACAGAGATCTGGAAGTATGCCTTTAGGCAATTATTGCGCCAGATCTATCATCTTACTTTCTCAGTCAGGTGATGTTTCTCAGGAAGTCGAGAGGGTCTCGACTGAACGTGTTTGCACCTGTAAACGATCTCTCCCTACTGTCCCGGTCAGGGACGGAGGACAAGTCGCTTATTCCTGGGCAAAAGAATGACGTCGAGATCGCTGGTGGTCAATTGCTTGGGGATGAATACAGCGATCATGTTGTCAAGGTCAGACGTCTTCTGATAGGGTACAGCATGAATTATAATGCACCTTTCCATTAGAATCGCAGTGGCATCATTCTGAGAGAAAGGTGGGTCGGTGTTTTGTCGGATCGAGCATGTTTGCTGAATATGATGTTAGCACTCTTCTGAAATCTGATCAATGGCTATCGGAGTCAGAACGTGTCTTGCAATCTGTTCGCGGTGTCATCAACTTTAGGAACGTCCCCGGCACGAACATTTACGCATGTGGACAACCGACTGAATCGGCAATTGATCAGGTGGTTCAGGTGGTCAAGGAACACCATCCAAACGTCAACAAAGTAGTATGGGTTACTCTGCGTGAAGAACCAATTGTTTACATCAATGGTGCTCCCTACTGTTTGAGGCGAGAGCGGTTTTCATTAAGAAACATGAAAGGTAAATAATTCTTTGACCTGCTGACAATACTTATAGCACTTCGCTTGGTGCAGATTACGGAGGGATCTCCGCGTCGCGTTTAGAAGTCCTGGAAGAACGTCTCAAAGACGATGTACTCGCAGAACTGAAAGCATTCGACGGAAGGTATGAAATTCTGATGTCTCACTGGTCAACTTCGTTGATCACCTTTCAAAAAGACTTTTGCTACACACAGAAACTCCGGACGGTTCCGTTATTCCAATATGGGAAGAAGTACAACCTGAAGATGTCGCTGTTCTCAAGGATATAATGGCGTCACGCCAATCTGGTTCCGGCATTGAAGTGCAATATGATCGTATCCCAATCACCGCAGAACGTCCCCCAGATATGTCGGACATCAGCGAACTCATGGAGTTAGTTGTCCGTACTGACCTCGTGAACACCGCGATCGTCGTGAACTGCCAACTGGGACGTGGAAGGAGTACGCTGACTTCAGTGAGGAGTATGCTCGTCAGTTGAACTCCGGTTGACACTATGCAGGTTCTGATCCTTCTAATCCAACAATGGTTAAGGAAGAGCAGACTGCTTGCCCAAGCATCTCCCAGGCTTCTTGCAAGATCTCGTTCCACCTCAACTCTCCCAGCTCCAGAGGATGAACCCGTGAATCGGCGACCATCGTACCAAATGATTGACAGTACGTCATACTTCTCCCTGTCTCCCAGTGTATCTAAAATCCAGTTGAGATTTCCTTCGTATTGTTCGTCAAGGACCAGCAGTTAAGAATGCTGTTGATGAGATTATCGATCGCTGCGCAGTGGTTCTGAATCTGCGTGATATCGTCGAAGAAGAACGTATGAAGGCAGAACAAACTACCGATGAGAAGCAAAAGCGTGTGCATATATCCAAAGGTTTGTCTAAAGACCGGCTCTAGTGGGTGCTGACAGTTCCTTAGGACTGCATAACCTTCGGCGATACTTCGAGCTCGTTGTCTTCCAGGCTTATTTACAGTCGACAGAAGCCGATACTCTACAGTCCGTTGAGACTTTTGAGAAATTCATTGAGAACCAACCAGGTATTGTCATATCTTGCCTTTCTCGTATCATGTATCAATGAACATTTGACAGTCATCAAAACATTCGAAAAAGACCTCATCGCCGGCGGTTTGAATGCGCTCGTCCCGTTGGAGCGGATAGATAGTGTTGCACACCCCGACGAAGTCAAGCAAGTGGTCGTTAATCGATCCGGGAGCATCTTATCAGCCTCAACGATACTGAAGAGTGATTTCTTTTCGAACCTACAGAAGATGACCCTCCCAGAGTGCGTCCGTGATCGTGGCGATCTGTGTGACACTCAACCATTTTCACGACGCAGGCGGATTGACGGGTCACCTAATTTCCGTCGTGTACCCTTGACTCTTGTATTAGCCCCGTCTGGGAAGACAATTCCAGAAGATTCTTTTACCCTCCTCGAATGTGCAAACGACGGGAAGATGGTCTGTGGAAGGTGACTTCGTCTCTCTACGCCTTCTTTCCAAGACTACTTACCCATCACACAGTGGGATGCCTACGGTGCAAGGGTATGTTTAATCTATTCTCACGCGAATTTCTGGTCATATTTGCACAGATTGCGGAGGGCACTGGCGCGGGTAGATGCCAGCCCACAGGGCGAAAACACAGTCTTCTGGACTTCGCTGAGAGAGGTTCGCTTGAGATGATCCACCAACGACATCAATGTGTACTAACTATCCAGGAACCGGTCGTTTATGTCGCTGGCCGACCGCATGTTCTGCGGTTGGTCGACAAGCCCTTGGAAAATGTCGAGTATGACTACCTCTTTCAGCTCCAGCATGTGGCTTTTGATTCACGACTGCAGGGCCACTGGAGTCACCACCGTCATGGTGGAGACCATGGAAGAACGTTTCAAGAGAGACGTTCTTCGGGAACTGCGACAAGGTGGTGGCCGTATTCTTCTCCACGACGAAGTAGAGGAGCGCCCTGGGGTATTTACGATCATACCCATATGGGAAACAGTTTCTGAGGAAGACATCATGACACCAAGAGACGTTTTTGATCTCGTTGCGAACGAGGGCTATAAAGTGCAGTCATGTCTGACACATTCAACCCTCCCACTGACGACTCCTGTGGTCAGATCGATTATGACCGCGTGGCAATTGTAGGGACTCTTGTATCGCGTCGCCAGGTGACTAACACCGAAGTCTAGACCGACGAACAAGCGCCGCTTCCCGACGCACTGTTTCAGCTTCTAAATCGAATCCGACACGGTCACTCCAAAGCTGGTGACTTCATCTTCAACTGTCAGATGGGCAGGGGTCGTACCACAACCGGCATGGTGACTGCATGCTTGATTTCAACGACCATGAATTGGGTGGGGGAGAGTATCGATGTCGCCGAGGACATGACTATATTGAGCTACGATTCCATCGATGGCCCGTCCGAGGAGGAAGCTTACTTGCAGGGTATTCAATCATCCGTGTCTGCAGACAATTCTAATGGCTGACGTTATATGCAGGGGAGTACAAGACTATCTTGCAGCTTGTTGGCGTGCTCTCTCATGGCAAGATCGCGAAACGCCTCACGGATCGCGCGATTGATCTGATGCAAGACGTCCAAAACCTCAGGAAAGCAATCTACGAGTGAGAATTCACTTTGCGTGTGTTGCTCTCTGCTTACCACGATGGACGTAAAACAGTTACAAGCTCAAAGTGGAGGCGTGCGAGAAAGGAAGCGCCAAGCAGGGGAAGCTGACGAATATAGCTGTGAATTACTTGTGCGGCACTAATGGCGGTGTCGCGTCAGGCCACCTGCTCACTACCTTATAGATACCGCTACGGGACGCTCATCGTTTTCTGCAACTACTTAATCGAAGTACGGGAATCGACCAGCAAAGGAGAGGAGAAGCCATTCCCTGCTTGGCTCCGGGAGCGCCGCGAGATCGCCAAACTATTGGAAAGGAGATCGTTAGACTGAGGACTGGCGGACCCCTGACAGTATCCTTCAAGTTGTATCATGGGTAAGTAAGTGATAGGTATTTTTCACCGATCGGCGTCTGTCGCTCATCGTGAAACGAAGGACAGGATGGATGGATGCGTCGAGGTTGGTGACCATGAAGTAGAGGGTTGGCGAGTGAGCAGATTGGTGAATGAGCTGTCGTGTCTCGAAACTGATTATGCAGGCGGGTTGAGTGGGTAAATTATCTTGGATACTAGTGTCGCACACATATCAACCACCTGTGTGTAGCAAGAACGATTAGGATGAGTTGACGTGGGCCGCGGTAGCATTGTCCTTATGATAAGGCTAGACGTCGAGCAAAACTTAAGGGGTGGCTGCACGCTCACAGCTTCTTGCCTGGATATATTCCCTTCACGGAGAGCATGAGTACCTCGTTGAATCAACCGATGGAGAAACCGACCGCTTCCGCCAAGGAGTGGAACTTAAACTCGGGCGACGTCCTCGGAACTTTTTGGACACGCTAAATTGCCGTCAGGCTTAGGGTATGGTTGGAAAATCGGTGTTTTCAAACACCTGTTAATAATGGCTGTTAATACAGTAGAGTACCTCATAGTGCATAGCGTCGGGGAGTCCAAAATCCCATGCATTACTAGGTTTATGCATTATCAGGTTGCATTTTAGCTGGGCCAGGGCGCAAAATTTCACCCTGGGCCTATGCGTTATCATGTTATGCATTATGAGGTAGTCTACTGTAACTTGCTAATAACCGGTCAAGGTTTTGTGGGAGACTTTGGGCTGTTAAAATTTGTGACAAAGTTTGGATAGATCTGAGTGGCAAATGAATTCGAGTCTGGCTCGGCCTGGAGCCCAGCACGAAATCCGGATTCTACATCCATTTCCCGCTCGATTCCCGATCCATGTGCCTCTGAAAGAGTGAAGAACCAATGCCCAAGATGCACTCTCGCTCCTAGTACAGAAATTGGTTCAGCAGCCGTCGTCGCAGAGTTTCGGAACCAGCCCGAGTCTTATTGGTGTAACGAGTGGCCATTTAATGTTCCAATCATGGACAGCCATCCATACGAATGGTGGGAGATACTCCAATCACATCTACATGGCCGAGTTCTCGCAGTACATGGCCATTAACCATGTTCGAGGTTGAAGATATCTGATTAGAAGTAGATTCTTGCGACGAAGATATTTGCGATTCTCGTTAACACAATGCCCGATGAACGCACCAGGTCAGCATTTACCTGGTTCAACAGCCCATTACGTGCATATCGAAATCCACAAATGTTGATCAATATGATCCAGATTGGCCACTGGTACCATGGCAGTGGACACAGGGTCAGTCTCATTTTGTGTTTGGTGTTGGCACCCGAGTTGCTCAAATCACAGCAGGCAGGGACTTGGCAATAAGGCGCGTGAACCGAAAATGCCATACTGACCCATTGTCAAGTTTCGCGATGTCGACACCTACCTTCTCCGAAGCATTGCAGTGGCTGAGAGGGACACTCAGGATGTAGATCCTGCCCACGACGACGAATCTAACTCAACAGATGAGGAGAAGGGCGACGATGTTGCAGATTTTGCATTCGAGGGTTCGGACTGGCTTACAGATGGGGAGGTATCGCTTGAATCCCCACTCTTGCTTGATTTATTATCAGTAAACCTGGTTGGAGTGTCCCAGAGAAGTCCGACAGCATGACAGAAGCGAGGTGCAAGTGACTCGAACCCAGCCTAACTGGGATTTTTAGTTATTAACAATTTTTCACTGTGCTTTGTTTTTTCACCGAGTAAATAATGAATTTTTCATTGGTTAATAACATGCCTGTTACCAACTGTTTATAACTGCTGTGAAAATTGTTTTCGGGAGGGCGACTTACACACAGCTGTGAATAAGTCTGAGTGAATTTTCAACCGAACCCTAGGACTCAGGCTATACGCGCAAGTTCGCGACTGAACCATGGGAGGGGGGGATAGCCTCGTCTTCGAAGGTGACATGCTGCAATAGTGGGATATAGGTGTCCCTGACTAGGTTTCGAGCCGTCATGTATTCACAGAAGCACAAGCCAGCCGTCCTCTACTATGGATGTTGACGAGTCGTACTCGACTACCAGCTATGCGGAACGTGGTTGGAAGCGGCTGGCGCAACGAGTCCATGAGTACTCCATTCATCCTCCAGTATTATTTTCCGTGTGTAGTGGTATTTTTCGAATCGTTCGTTGTGCATGTCTGCCCGTTCGAGCGCATATCCGTCACCATGTTTAGCCTGCCGGGCCGCCTTGTCCCCTGCACTTCTTTTGCCACGCAAGGTTCTTCCTCGTGGAAGATGAGAGTAAATATGTTTGAAGGGGGCAAAGAAAAACCTACGGCCACGTTTGTAGCTTGATGTCAGGGTTGTTTGGAACGGAAGGCTTTGCCAAACAACCGCTTTTGGTCAAGTAGATGCGATCTTTGCAGAAATAAAGCCCTCGCAAGACCCAGAGAAGGAGGAAGAGGAGGAAGGGAAGATGAACGAGAAGAAGAAACCCAGATCCAATGGGGACAAAGAGGAGGAAGAGTTGGTGCGTCAGACGAGGATGAGCTGACTCGCTACCGTCATGGGAACTGGTACCCAGCAAGGTCGATCTCATTGACACCCGGAGCTACCACATGACATTCAAGCAATTTCTTGCTTTGGTGCCGTTTTATGCGGGTTGGTTTCAACAGATGGTTTCGGGCTGTTCTTGCACGTGACCAGGCATCAGCTGTACATAGCCACGGTGACGGTTTCCTCCAACCTAGTACAGCCGTGCTCTTTTCTAGATTTCTTCCAGCGAGCCCGCTAAAAAACAAGATTCGTCACAACTCATATCCAGGACGCCATCAAGCAGCTTGTCGTGTAGTCGATCACAGGGACGCCATAAAGGTGTGGTCTTGCGACTCGACGTTGCTGCGGATTTTCGACCACACTCATTCCACCTCACCTCTTCACACCACGCACCGCCAATCCACACTGCTTAGGATGAGGAAAGCGACCCGTCCACTCTTTCTGGCAGTTGTCGCCTTTGCTATGCTACTTCCCGTTCTCGCGCAGCACGAGCCAATGAGAAAACGCGATGACATCCAAATACGTGCTGCCGTTCCAGCTGCGACCAGCGCCGCTGCGAGCGCTGCCCCCACGACTGCGCCACAGCCTTCTTCAGCCCCTGCACAACCCACGACGACTACGGCCCAGAGTCCCGCGACAACGCAGGAAGCCGCCTCCTCGTCGCCTGCGGCCACTACTTCAGCTGCTCCTGCCTCATCACAGCCACAGCCGGCCCAAACCACCGCTCATGCAACGTCAGCCCAAAGTTCGAGCGCGCCGCCGCAGGGTGTCACGACCACCGCGATACCCACTACTGCTACCGATGCTCAGGGACAAGTTATAACCAGCTTCGTTCTATCTACAGCGGCGTTGCCGAGCGTCACTCCCTCCGGCCCGGGTGCCCAGAGCAGCTCTGGGGGCGGCGGTCTCAACACTGGTTCTATCATCGGGTTGTCTGTCGCTGGTGGCATTGCGGCAATTGGAATCGCTCTCTTTTTCGTCTGGAAGTTTACGCGGAAGCGCTTCTCCGATTTCGACGACAGTATGTCCGATGACGTAAGCGTTTCATGTGGGAACTGACACCGTCATGCAGACGAAGCGATCAAATGGCCCGAGCTAAACGCCCACAACAACGACGTGCACGCTCTCCCAACCAACTCCACCGGAAGGGCAGGGTTTGGTCCAGAGAACGACTCTGACATCAACATCGTTAGACCGCCGAGCCCTGGCGGGGCGTATGCCAATTCCATCGCTGCGTCCTCTGTTCCTGAAATGTATGGTTCTGGCGACCCCTACGCAGTCCCGCCCCTACCTCATCTCAATCCGAACCAACCGTACCACGACGAGCCGGGCACATATGGTCAACCTGCCGGGTACTACGACCCATACCGAGGTCCGGTTCCGAACACGTTCACAGACACCATCTCGGACGGACATGGCGCAGAAGCTTTCCAGATGACTCAGATGGCTCGGATGAGGAGTACGGCTCCGCAAGTGGCGTACGACATGCAGGGCCGCGGTTCCCCGGCGCCGCAGGCGGCGATGGGCTATCCAGGCGTAGACGAACGGTCTAGAACGCCCAACCCTGGCGCGTTAGGCACAGGCAGAGCCTCTCCAGGCCCTCATTCCGGATACGGGTACGGTCCACGCTAGCCGTGTAGGGGATGGGGAGGGGGATGTGCACTGGATGACATGCGTTCCGGAGAATGAGATGGGCAAAGTAATCCATCGGCCGAAGGTTAATATCCCCTGCGACCGATGTACGCTCGTTTGGTTGGTTATTCTCTTTCGTCTCGTATCTTTGCGCCCATGAACTTGTGTTTCTATGCAGTAATTCTTCGCGTATCGCGATGCCCATCTTGGTTTCATCTGTCACTAGTATAGACCTTGTCGAGGATGCTCTTGGACAGCTTGCTGTCACAGTCGACATATCATCCTACCCCCTCAGACCTATATATTCTTTGCTTGGACATTGAGCGTACGGGCCTTTATTCCCTCAATATGCAGTATACCGTTCCCAAACCAACCATAGCCAATGTAAAGATTTCATACGTTCGGTGTCTGGTCTTTACTCGTCACGAAAGAAATATCCAAGATGAACAAAGTTCTTGAGAACCAAAACAAACCAAGCCGTATATATTGAATAAATATTTCGCCAGATAATCCGAACATCCTCCGTTCACCGCTCTGCCATCTCAGCGAGACGCAAGCTGACATTGACGGCCAATGCAACGAACAGAACGAAACACAGGATGGTCGGACCGTACTTGTCGTAGTAAAGTCCTTCAGCGCTACGCGCACGGAGGCGTAGCGCTCGATACACGAAGATGATGGCCGAATATGCGATGGAGAGCAGCGCCGCCAAGGTGAAGAGCCCCGCGCTGATGAGCCCTCTGGTATCTTCTGGGGGAACAAAGTTCAACAAAGTCGTCGCGACAGTGCTCATAAGGACGGCAAACTGTAGCCATTTCTGATTTTCCATGTCAGTGACAAGAAATGCGACGTCAGCGAAGTGAGAACACTTGCCAAGAACGTCCGTTCGTTAGCGAAATAAACTTTGGGCTCGATGCGAACAGGTACGGCAATCTTCTTGCCAGATGGGGCGATCCAGTCGCGAACGAGCAATCTCTCTTGTTCTGGTATTTCTTCCTCGTTGAGACCCTCCGCCTCAGGAGACCGAGGGGACGTCTGGTCACCACCGTTCCCAACTCCGTCCAACTGTTCTTTCAGTGTTCTATCGAACGCTGTTGACAATGTTAGAGGATTGATAGATAAGATCTTTTGATGAAGTTGCCGATCTGCGGCTTGCTGCCGCGGCAACAGCGCAGTACGCTCGTCAGTGTCTTCCTCTTCTTCATCTCGTGAAGATGGGCCGGGACTGGCATAATCACGCTCTTTAAGAGACGTCTCGCGAAACGCGATAGCCGCTGCCACATCTACTTGAGGAAGTCCTGTACGTCTGTCTTCATCCTTTGCTGGCATCAAATCCATTGCTTCATCTTCTTCTCCTTCGGAGGCAGGTTCAGCGTATGGCTGGGATGGTGTCGTATCACCGGAACGTCCCAAATCCAGAGAAGCCCTCGAAGAAGAGGGAAGAGGTCGTTCTACCGTCAGGTAACCAGTGCTAGGCTTCAAGATGTCGATGTCCACTACAAGCCAGTCAATCGTCTGTCCTTTCATGTTACATTTTGCGACTTACTCTGAGGAAGCCAGAATGGAACAAGGTCTGTCCGGTTGGGCAGTAAGGTGGAACATCCATGGATGAATTTACTATGCTGACATGAGCTATGTGGATAGGGCGACACGATCATGTCAGCTGACCTAAACTTTGGAACAGCCTCAACAAGATGGGATTGGACTAGGTCTGTCACCCATTTGGGAGGTTGTTGACCGAGCTGCGTTTGCAGCTTTACTTCCAGGACGCCATACTTGAACAATTCCTTGTCTTCAGCAGGCACCTGATCGAAGGGATGATGGATGCCTATGTCAGTGCGCCGCCAATTCTCACCCGAGCGTATACGCTCATCCCAGTTGTCTTCCCTGATCATGGTGAGCTCAGTGTCAAGCGAAATCCGCACGCGAGCATCGCCCGGCAATTGAAATGCAGTACGATTGTAGAAGGTCCTCATGACTAGAATTCTCGTCAATAATCTATTCGCATGTTCATAGAAGGTACGCCTTACCCGGAACAAGCTTGCGAGTTAAAATGCGATATTGCACCTCGTTAGCGAGTTGGATCATTCCATCAACTTCGCTCTGACTTTTCTTGCCAGTGTCGGCGAGAGCCTGCATTTCGGCATCCATGGTATATTCTCCTCGCAGGAACGCATTTACTAAGTGCTCCTTGATTGGAAAACGAGATTTGACAGATTTCTCCCCAGTCCAATCTTCTCGGTGAGTTTTGCGTTCCACGAATATCTGTTGATGAAATGGCATTCAAAGTAGGGTAGCTTATGTTCTGTGGACTCACTGTCTTGACGTCTGTATCCCCATACCACCGCAAACGTATTGCTTCAGCGCCCTCGGTCTTCTCCAGCCGCCCAAGGTAGAGGTCCAAGTCTTCATTGTCAAAATAGATAGATGTGATTGCTATTCGAGATCATGAGATCGAGTATCGTCGAAAGGATAATCAAACGTTACCTGCATCCTTGGATTCGAACTCTTTATCCGCATTGAACACTGCCACCCACGACGAAGGTCAGTTTCGCAGGCGTGGTTATGGGGAACGGGACAGACCGAGCACGGGTAGGTGTTTCAAAATGGCCAGTTTGAGCGGTACGAGATTGTCTGGATGAACCTGGCTACGGATGAGACTCCACTCTGAGTGATGCTTGAGTGAAAATCTTACCCAGTATTTCGTAGTCTGTCGAACGAATGCACTCTGGTTGCCGCCGGCACTAGAATCACCGACGACGGGGTGACCGCGCGTGCGCACGAGGTTGTACAGTTTGGAAAGTTTCACAATGAGTGCATCCCAATTGTATTTGTAAAAGGGCCGCTCTTCCAAATAATCTTGAATGAACGTAGGTTTGAGTGGTAGATTGGTTTGTTTCTGAGAACGAAGTCAGTGACTACATGTAGTCACGCAAGAGGTGACCGACATCATGTTTCTGAACTTCCATCAGATCTGGTCAGACGCACTGGACGATACGACGTACCTTCAAGATTTTTAGGAAGCCGGTGATGTTGAGTTTCGTGTACAAAGCAAGATCGTGCACGTCTGCGACGAGCGTGGCGACTTCGACTTCCAGTCCGTGGAAGAGATCCTCGAGTTCGTCATAGGAATCACCGCTTCCTTCGAGGTCGCCTTCGTCATCGGAGCCTTCGTCAGGACCGTAGTCCGAAGCACGAGGGTGAAGAGATTCTGGATCGCTCGGAGACTGTTCGGATGACGGCGAGTCGTGTTGGGCGACGAGACGCTTCACGTCGCTTTCGGCCTCACGTATACGCCGAGAGAGTTCCGACGTCTGTCGACGCAGCGTGGCAATGAGTGACGTAGGATTAATTGATCTTAGAGCGGGTCATCGACGGACCTTCTGCTTCTGGAAGTCATGGACCTTATCGAGCTCTCTCTTGAGCATGGCGGTGAACTCGCGTTCGTCCTTGACATCCCAGTTGTGGGCTGTGGTGCGAGCCTGCGAGCCGGCTGAGCGAGGAAAGAACGAATCGTGGAAAGAAACAGAAGACCTTGAGCTCCCGCTTGAGTAGGTTGTAGTCGATATAAAACGGCTTCCATTCGTCGTAGAGACTCGCCTACGCCGCGAAGACGCGCGTGAGACACGTGCGTGTATGAACAGGGCACGCACCGTGATCTTCCGTCCGAACTTCATGACGGGAGGGGGGGAGCTGGGACCAGGCTAATTCGTGGACGAGAAAAAGAAAAGACCAAAGGGGCAAAGCACTCGACGACGGCCGTCGCCCGATGTCCCGAACCGTGGGAAGACAGTAACGTCCATACGACATCGTGGCGGTGCACGCTGATGGTCAATGGGTCCGCCTCAGCAGCAGCACAATGGACCCCTCCACCGCGCCAAGATCCTCCTTCTGGGTACAAGAAGGTTCGTAGCATCTCATTCCACGCGGTCATCCAGCATGACGGTGTCGCAGGAGTGGCAAGACGTCCATATTGCACGTCCTATTCAAGAACTTACCGTCCAAGCGAACATTCTACCTCGAACCCACCATGCGCCTCACGAAGCACCCTTTTGAGTGAGCCTTGTCTGAAATTCCTACTCTCTCTCTTCTCAGGCACCTTCAACAGCACTCTCATCCCGCTCGAAATATGGGACTGCCCCGGAAATATCACTGTCGATACCCTAGGGGCTCCTCTCTCCGACTTCGCTAGTATCGTGTTCGTCATCGACATCAGAGTAGGAAATGAAGTGTCGTCAGAAGAACGAGCTAACGAACACGTTCGCCTAGGATCTCTACCAGCAACCTGTGGCCAAGCTTGTCGAGTTTATCGTTGCTGCTTGCCAAGTCAACCCGAACATAAACCTCGAGGTTTTCGTGCATAAAGCGGAGAAGCTGCAAGAGGACGACAAAATTGGTAGGTCACTCTCCCCACCATACACGTCTTGCTTGGTCACACGGAAAAAGAGAACTTTCGGCAGATACACGAGCGCGTCATGGATCGACTCGCAGACGAATCACCCGAGTATGAGCAGGTTCCTCTAAATTTCCACCTGACGTCTGTCTACGATTATTCACTTCAAGAGGCCTTTTCGCGTGTCATTCACAAGCTCATCGACTCTTTACCCTACATTGAGAACTTACTTAATATCTTTTGTGCCGTGAGCCTTCCCGGACAGCGTCGTTCTTGCAGAAATCTAATCCGAATTTCAAGAACACATCCTCTCCAAAGGCATTTCTATTCGACACGACAAGCAAAATATATGTTGCAACTGATGCATCTCCTGTCGACCAAGCAACGTACAACCTCTGCTGTGATTACTTGCAGATGCTCAACTCGTTCGGGCCATTGTACAAGTACGCCGTCGTCTCACCGAGCAATTTCGATCTCGTTGATCCTCACTAGGTCCAACGTCGAGACAACTACTTCGTCGTTGGAAATCGACGCTCCTGATTCCTTCAAGCCGAGCAGCAAAGCCCCGTTTTACCCGTCCGCATCGACGTCACTATCGCCCTCTCAACCGGTGACGCTCACCTACCATCTCGTCACGCCTCACCTAGCCCTCGTCGCCTCCCTGCCCACGCCCGTGTTCGAGATGAGGAGAGGGCTCGTGGAATGGAATGTGGTGTGGTTCAGAGAAGGCGTGAGAGAGATTTGGGAGGTCGAGAAGGAGCGGAGCGAGGGCGAGCTGGCTTGATGTCTCGATGTCAGGTATCGCACGCGTTCTGTAAGACTCGGCGGGCTGTCTCATGCAGACGAAATATGACTTTGGACGATTCAGAGCACACGTCGTCATCTCAACCTACTCGGCTTGACGTTGGGGTGGGCACTGACAAAATACAAAAAGTGCATCAGCCGGGAGTCGAACCCGGAGCTAGGCCATGGGAAGACCCAATGTTACCGCTACACCACTAATGCCCATGGCTTTTCTACGCAGCGAAGTTGCCTGCTTGAATTCCAGGCCAGTCATTGCTCGACCAACCCACGTCTGATACACAGACCATTGCTATCGAGACGATATGCATTAGTGGTGTAGCGGTAACATTGGGTCTTCCCATGGCCTAGCTCCGGGTTCGACTCCCGGCTGATGCATTCATTTTTTCTCGCCGATGTCGTGTTGATGCGGTTTCCGGACGAGCCGGTGAAACGCTCACCGTGGGGCATTGTCAGATGTCCTCGCGACGATCTTTCCCGTTTGGCAACGAGGAACTTTGCGTAGATACAAATATAAATAGGCCAGGAAAGATCACACATAGAGTGTCTGAAAAACATTCTTAAAAGTTCTCGATTCCACCGACAAAGAACAGGATATACGTCATCGAGCTTGCCGACCGTATAGACATGTCCATCGAAAGAAGTAAAGTCTGGGTGGTGCATGAAACTTGAAGGACCGTTTCTCCAAGTCCAATCACCGTCCCAACGAAGCCATTTACCACGCGATGATGACCGAAATTGCGGTTATGCATCCGACGGATGGATTGGGGACAGGGCGACACGATCGTCGGGACATGGGGGTCATGGAATGAAGAGAAGAGGGTCCTTCTGTAGGAGCAAAAAAAAATACAGATGAAATTAGATACAAAGAAGAAATAGCTGGACAGGGTTACAGGTAGGATATCGGAGGAAAGGTCCGGGGACAACACTTTATTGACTAGTTTGAGAGCAATCAGGAATGGTGAGGTTCTTGAAGTTCTTGCTAAAGAAAAAACGTTCATCAATTGTTATGCCGGGTCTGATGACACTTACTCGGCGTCAAACAGACCCCAGTAACCCTGTCAACATTAAGCCAGCCGTTGGTATCAACTGACAAGAAGGAACGTTACCTCAACGCCACCATACGCCGTAGCCTGGGAAAGAGTGAATACGCTCATACCACTGACCTCATGGATTGGATACGCACCTGCCATGGCTGGTCGTTGTACTATAACACTGTGAGCCACTGTGTCTCGACAAGTCAACTGGAAACTCACCTCGAAGAAAAAGTACTTCGTGCCGTTGGCGGTTGCTAAAAATGGGGTCAGTCGTCCCGTCTCTCCTCCTCAAAAACAGCACCCGCCTTGGCAAGCGAAATGGTCGATGAAATACTGGGAGAAAGACTAAGCACAGTCAACGAAATCAGGGATTCGATCAAGCACACCTGCAGGTTAGCGACGGAAGCAAGCGACGGGCCATCATTCGGGCTGTAGTTGAACGTCGACGTATTCTAATCGACGCGCGGAATGTAGCACTACGATGCACCGAGCCCAAAGGGTCACGTACCGTCGGCCAGCCAGTCTCGGCAATGTACATCTGGGGCTTGTTGGAAAGTGAATTGGCAAGAGCAACATTCGTCTCCTGGAAGAAGGTATTGACCCATCCAGCAGCATTCTCGATACTCTGGTTCGCAAACCAAGCGTGAACGTTGGACATCCCATAATCCGATGCTTCCAATACTTTGTCGTTGAAGTAGCTTCCTGCGTCAGAGTTGCCGACAGGTATGGTCTTTCCCAGGTTCATGGAAGAAAGCATGCTACGGGTGTCTTGTATCCACGGGACAAGCATCGCAGCGGCTGGAATGTACTGTGAGCGACATGCATTATCACAGCTCAGCGAAAACCTGCCTCGGTTTCCGGCGGACCCGTTGGGATCAGTTTCACCTGCTTCGGTAATATAGCTGCCAGGGCATGGTAAGTGACACGGCAAATGCGAGCGGCGAAAGACATACTCAAGGATGAATTCATTCCCGACAGTTACGCCGGCAACATGCTGAGCGCCAAATTGTTGGATCGCAGTCTGGATCTCTTGTTTCTGGCGTTGATAGGCAGCTCCGTTGTCGTTCGACACCGGGTAATTTCCGAGCCATACGTTCATGTTGACCTGGGTCGCCTGAATAGCCGCAAGAACGAGGGAAGACTGGTTGCAGTCTGCACCGTAGAGACGGATGTTGGTCGTGAGTTGGGACATGAGCTTCAAAGGGATAAGTCCGATGGAGAGTACGTCAGTACCACAATACCTGAATGTCCTCGATGACAGACGCTGTGGACCGTTCGGTAAATGCTGCGGAGAGAATAGGCGGTGACTCACCCTGAGTGACACCACAGCTAGGCATTTGAGCGCCGATGGGGGTGTACGCCATGCCCCAGAACGACTGTTTGAAAGCAGCGTTCTTCTGAAAGTTGCTCGGGTCATTTGGATTCGTCCCAGCAGGGGCACTTTGTGCTGAGGCACTGGTGCTTTTGTTCTTCTTGGTGAGGACGACACCGACGGCGACACCGACGGTGATGAGAGCGACGAGCGTCAACAAGGAACCGATGACCTGGCGGGACTGTGTCAGTCTGAATTGCGACTGGCAGGTGGAGCACGGACGATGAACTTGGACCGTTTGTTGGACTTCTGAGTCTTTTCGAGCCAGTCGCTGTTGCGAGGGGTCTCGAGATTCTCGTACGGGTTCGCGGGAGGCATATAGGGCGCTTCGGCGTAGCCAGAGGGTTGCGAGTTTCTAAAATTTGGGTTGGTGAGGTCGGCTGCCGGTTGTGAATGAGTGTGGACGCCGGAATGGCTCTGGACGGGCTGCGCAGCAGTTAGTGAGGAGGAGAGTGAGGGTGGTAGGTAGAGGTGGGAAAGAAAGAGGGGGTATGTGCAGGACGCCAACGGGGATGTTTTATACCAAATTTATTTTCTTCGCTTTGGAGACTCGGAAAACAGGATGCTTACGGGGTCATCGTAATAGTTCTGCATCTCTGGGGTGGGAGCCATGGGAGGGTAGGAGTCGCGGTAGGACGGCACCTGGCCCATTCTATACTCGTCGCCGCGTTGCATGTTGGAAGGTTGAGAACGGGCTCACACCGGAATTATCTTCGGATCTGGGATCATTACTTATTATAACCGCGGACCCCATCTTAAACACTATCATGAACTTGAGACGGCGACTCGGACATTCAGTAGCTTCAACTCATGCAGAAATCCGAACCCACAGAGTTGCACACTGTGGCGGGGGGTAGCGGTCACGGGCTGGCGTACGCGCCCCGATACAGTAATAGTGCAGGTGACCTCGCGACGGGGGTCGAGAATGTTTGAAATATACATGCCCACCGTCCCTGTCAATATCGAAACTACACAAGACCAACAAAGAGTAAAACCGCGCGCGGAAGCGAGCGGGCGGGTACAAACTATACAAGAACAGCCAGCAGGGCCAGGCTCCGAGTAGCGCACTTTGCGTCGCGACTCGCTCCACACCTCCTCGACAGATCAGGTATGATATCACGCCGACCACGGCGCGTTTCCCTGTCGCCGGTCGCGGCACTGATCGCACTTTCGTTCTCTGCTACCGGAAAGCGAGAAGCTAGGCGCTCACGTTCGCTCCTGGGGTAAGCCCTTCCGGAAGAAGTGTGTGTGGCTTTTGCTTTCTCAGCCTCGCGCGATGCCTGTCATCCTCCGCGCCGCTGCGTTGAGATGGCAGGGTTCGACTGCGACTGAGGGACACCGAAGTTGGACTACCTGTATCGGACGCATCGGCTACAGGTGAGAGCCTAGCCTGCGGTGTTTCTGAGCGATCAATGGGATCTGTAACACGTGGCCCAACCCCATTAGAAATGAAAGTAAGAGACGGATAAGGAACGACAAAGTTTCCGCGAGAGGAGGTGGGGAGCAAAGGGGAAAGTCCGTGCTTAGCGACGTGGAAGGGTAATGCGTGCTGGTGCAGAGGATGGTAACCCACCGAGCGGTTCGTGCGTCGTGCGTCGGCGCATGATGCGCTGCTTGTCTTTTCCGACGAGCTTCCACCCACCTGGAGATGGGCGCTCGTCGTCGGAGCTGAGTAGGACAAGATCAGGATCGTCTAGGTCATGCGAAGGACGGGGATTAGGGCGGGATGGCGGACGCCAGGAAGAGGAAGGGTCGGAACGCGGTGGAGGAGGTATGTCGAGCAAGAAGCAATCCTGCTGGTCAATGAGAAACTCGAGGACCTTTTGGCTGAGTTGATGTTGACCCGGAGAAAGCTCGTGGTTAGGGTGCGAGATGAGACCGGGACGAAAGATCACTGCGAGATCTGGGCAAGCGATGTTGGGTGAGAGAAGAGAGGACGAAAAGAGGAGGGGACGGACTGGCAGGTGTCATGAGGTTCTTGTCCGATTTGCGGGCAAAGACGGACAAGAGGTCGAGAACGTAGAGGAGGAGGTACTGATTGGCTTTCGGCATGTGGGAGATCAAGTTCCTGTAGGTGGCCACGACGTTATCGTGGGCGAATGGTTGCTTTGCTGCGGGCGATCAGACGACGAGATCGGACTAGAGCGGGTGCACTGACCAAGGACGTCTCGAAACTTGAAGACGAGATCAGGGATGTCGTGGCGGACAAGAGAAGAGACTCACGTCATGATACATGTCGTGCGGGATGACAGGTTCCTGACCGAAGTGAGAAATAGGGGAGGTAGAACGGGCGGAACTTACGGGCATCTGAGTGAGATAGCGACGGAAGACGCTGGCGACGTCGTGAGTAGTGTAGTGTTCTGTCTTCCAGTCGAGAGATTTTCCGTACTAGGGAGAGGAGTGAATAGGACGGGGTCGGCGGGGGTGTGGCACGCACACGAGGCGGCGTCTCAAAAGCGGCCTGGAGCTCGCGCATGCGCTTGGCGGAGCCGTTTACGCGGAAAGTGCCTTCGACCTCGGTGGCTGTGGGACGTGAGTGGGTGCTGGTCGAGAAAAACGGGCGGGTGTACCGTTTTCCTTGAGATAGAGGCCGCTGAGTGGAGTGAGCGAAGCCACGGGGAGAAAACACGGAGACGGACCATTTCGCGACGACGACGGGTATGTAGCCCCACACGTAGAGGTCTCCGTTGGCGTTTGCAGTGGATATCTGCACGCTTGCCCGCCTGAGGGAGTCCTTGAGGGGTCTGCCGAAGACGGGGTGGTGCTCGGCGGCCATTGCTGGATGCTGGGGTGAGTTTCTGGAGCTGGGACCGGAGTTGGGCGCACGTTTGTTGTACTCCGGGAATTTGTTCGTTTTCTGTGCGTGGGTGAACTGGGACCACCATTTGAGGAGGGACGCCTTGGAGGGGGCATTGTCGGGGACCATCGTGACCGCGTACACAAGAGAGGGTCAAATTGACACAGCCACGCCCCGCACATGTCCCTGTATATCACCGACTACTCCCACGTCGCCCGCACCGTCGACGCTGCCGAGTTCGACGAGTTCGACTTCGTCGTCGTCGGCGGAGGTGAGCTTCTCTCTCGTCGCTGCCTCGTCTCACCGTGTCCCCATAGGCACTGCGGGCTGCGTCCTCGCAGCGCGTCTCTCAGAGCGCCCAGATTTTCGCGTTCTCGTCGTCGAGGCTGGCCAGAGGTGCGCCGCTTGCCGTCTCTGCTTCCCCGCTGACGTCCCCCAGCGGGAAGGCCCTCTTTGAAAGCAGGACGCCCGCAGCGTTCTCGGAGATTTTCCATGGTCCGCACGACTACAACTTCTACACGGTGCCGCAGCGACATGCCGCCAGCAAGAAGAAATTCTGGCCTCGCGGTATGTTTTTCGTCCCTCCGCGCCTCACTCTGCTTACGGTCACCCAGCGCGCCTCCTCGGTGGATGTATGTACTTTCTTCCCCCTGGCATAGTCTCTGATGATTCCTCCAAGGCTCTTCGATAAATGCCCAAATGCGCGTCGTTCGTCGTTCTCTCCGGCCTATTCTCACTTTCCATCAGGGCTCAATATGGTGCACCCTCGGACTATGATGAATTTGCTTCGATCGTGGGCGACGACTCTTGGTCCTGGAAAAACTTTGAACCGTACCCATCTTCCTTGGTGCTTATTTTCCCCCGCTCATCATCCCCACAGGTGCTTTCGCAAATTCGAGAATTATACCCCAGATCTCAGATTCCCACACGTCGACGCATCTCTCCGGGGTTCTCACGGACCTGTCACCGTCGGTTATCATGCCCACGTTTGGGAGGGAAGCCCCCTCTTCGTCGAAGCCAGTGTCAATGCCGGTGTCCCATTTAGTCCCGACTTCACCACTTCAAAAGGAACGCTCGGCACTAATAAGGTACGCCCTTGGGCCCGTTCATGGTTGATGCATACACCGACCTTGCCCAACAGATCAGTGAGCATCACGCCTACTGTCCTCCTGCTCGCTCATCTTGTTTCATCTCAGTGACCTACATCGACAGCCGTCACGAGCGCGTGTCTGCCGAATCAGCCTACCTAACCACCGAGGTGTTGGCTAGACCTAATCTCAAAGTCGTCACGCTGGCTCGCGTGACCAAGATAGTCTTCGAATCTTGCTCGGGTACCCCGCGCGCTGTCGCGGTCGAGTTCGCCAATGAAAAGGAGCGCGGTCCTCGCTTTCGAGCGAGGGCACGGAAGGAGGTCATCGTTTGGTATGTCCTTTCTTTGTACTTGAGCCGTTCCTCAATGCTGGGCAGCGGCGGAGCAGTCCACACTCCCCAGATCCTCATGCTTTCTGGTGTTGGCCCCGCCGCCGTTCTCGACAAGCACAATATCCCCGTTCTCGTCGATTCTCCGGGGGTCGGCTCCAATCTTTCTGACCACCCAATGTTCGTCTTGCGTTTCAAAGAAAAGCTGGGCGTTTCTCTCAACTATACAAAACCATACGACTTGACGAGTACTCTCAAGCTCATGAAGGCCCTCGCGCAATACATGATCTTCGGCACAGGTCCCCTCTCTAGCAATGTTGGTCGCTCTTTGTTCGGTTTTGCGAGACTGCTAACACGATTCAGGTCGGAGAGGCAGCCGCTTTCTTCCGAACGGACGATCCGAAACTGTTTCCTCCCGCGGAATTCAAACGTGATATCGAGGACAGCACTTCCGGTGCAAACGCACCCGACATCGAGGTCATCATTGTCCCTGCCGCCGTTGACGACCACAAGTTCAATCTGGAGAAAGGGTTGTTCGGATATGGACTCGTCGTCACGCTCTTACGGCAAGTCTCTTTTTCTTTCTTGTTCTGGAAAGCGTTTAATGCCGTACGTTTGCAGCCCGACGAGCGTCGGCAGTGTCCAAATCAAGTCCGCGGAATCCTGGGACGATCCCGTCATCGATCCCAAGTCTGTCTCCCGTTTCTCGTCTTGGATCCGTCGCTGAGCCTGTCCCCAGCTACCTCGCCACCAAACACGACCTGGACGCGCTGGTGCGCGGCGTCCGCGGGGCGTACAAGATCGCGCACACGGCGCCCATGACCGACCTGACCGACGTCGGCTCGACGCACCCGCGCCTCGACCACCATTTTGACCGGCTGAGCGACGAGGAACTCGGCGAGGTCATCCGGAACAGGGTCGAGACGCTGTACCACCCGTTTGGGACATGTAAGATGGGGAAGGCGGACGACCCGACTGCCGTCCTGGACACGCAGCTTCGCGTGCGGGGCGCGCTCGGTCTGCGAGTGTGTGACGCATCCATATACCCCAAGTTGGTCTCGGGTCACACGGTGAGTACAAGCCTCCGACGACGGATTGATGGTTTACTTGATCCGATCAGACCGCACCCGTTCTCGCCGCGGCGGAAAAGCTGGCGGACGTCATCAAGGCGGAATACTCCACGACCTGATCCGTCTCTTGTATATAGAATCGTATTCGTGGGTAGCTGTCGTGCATGACATTCTATACTGGGTTAAGTGGCCTCTGTATGTAAAAACGGCCAGACGGCCTCCTCCTTGGGCGTCGTGGTGACGCCGAGTACCGCGTACTGTCCGCCCATGCCGAGCGGGTCTACCAGCCGGTTAACACTTTCCGCGATCGCCGTCCTCCTCTCCTCCGTCGTCGCGGCCCTGATGAGGCGGTCTGCACGCAGCTGGATACCAACCTCGCTGAGGAACCTGCCCTGCGGGAGCGTCCCGTGGGGCGTGACTGCGCGTCAAGGCGGGGTCAGCAACGTGCCCAGAGCCAGAAAGAAAGAAAAAGGCCGACCGAGATCCGCGAACACTTCTTTGAGGAGCGCAAAGTCGACGTTGGCGGTCACGTCGCACTCTCCGGGACGATTCAACACGTCGACGATCTCGTGCTGCCTGAACGCCTGCGCTCGCAGATCAGCCGACGGCTACGACGAGGGCGGAGAAGGGGTCGCACGCGCAACGAGTTTCCGACGACTTTCTCGGCGCCATAGTCGACCACCAAGGCGCATCCGCCGCCCGCGCTGTCTTGGCCTCGACGCGGGGCGAGCAGCTCGGCCATCTGACGCGCGGCTTTCATGGACGCGGCCGAGACTTCGACGCGTGCACCGACGGGGAGCGCTGCGAAGCGTGGCGAGGCGTGTCCGAGGAGCGTCGACGACGCGGTGGGCGTCGGGGAGAGCACGCGGGTCCAACGCGGGCCGACGCGCTCCAGGGGAGAGCCGGGTGCACTAGAGCCGGGGGCGAGCACGCCCGTGGGCCCGGACGGCCGGGCGTACCTCACGCTCGGGTCGTCGGCGGGAGCGATCAACACCTCGTGCCACCCCTGCGTCGTTTTCTGTAGCCCCCCACAACCCCCACCCCACCCCAGTCTGTCAGCGCCGAGCGGGCGCGAGACGCGAGACGCGACGCACCTCGAGGACGTGCACCGGAAGCGCGTCGAAGAACTCGTGTGCGATGAGCATCGTGAAGCGGTCGTCGCGCCGGGGGACCTCGTCGAGGGCGTCGTGCCACGCGAGCGGGACGCCCCCGTCGTGGTGTGCGCCGCGGAGGGTGTCGCGTTGGAGGTCGCGCATGGCGGGACTCGTCTCGACGAGGTGCACGCTGTCGAGGTGTGGGCGGACGGACGGGAGTTGGCGGACGACCTGCGTGCGGGGGGTGAACGGGCAGGTGGACGAGGCAGGCGAGAGGGACGTACGCGCAGGACGTCGTGCATGAGGGTGCCGCGCCCCGGACCGAGCTCGACTATCCGAAAGGGCTTGGAACGCGCAGACGTCCACCGACCGATCATCCAGAGGGCGAGCACCTGTGGGACGTCGAGGTCGTGGGGACGGCCGAAAATTGGGTGCGCACCTCGCCAAAGACCTGGCTGATCTCTGGGCTGGTGACAAAGTCGCCGCGGGGGCCGAACACGGGGTTGGAGGAATCCATGTAGTAGCCGTGGACGGGGTGGGACAGACACAGCTGCATGTACGTCGCAAACGAGATGGGTCCCGTCGCCTGTGCGAGTCAGAGCGCGTCGCGGGGGAGACATCGCCTGGCACAGACCTTGACCGTGTCGGCGACGATTTTTTCGAGGGGAGTAGGTCCATTGTGACTCGAGTGGACGCGTCTGAGCCAGGTCGAGGCGAGTCTCATTTCGAGTCAGTCGCGGAACAACAAAAACATCTGATCTCGTCGACAACAACACCCACCATGGCCACCCGTATGTACACCCCAGGTCGGTCCCCGTCGCTGCTGACGCCGTCCAAGGCATCCGGTTCGAAAACAGCAGCGACGTCGGCGTGTTCTCCAAGCTCACAAACAGCTACTGCCTCGCGGCCATGCATACCTCGGCAAACTTTTACTCGGCGTTCGAGGCTGAACTCGCAGACACCGTCCCCATCGTACACACCACCATCGGGGGCACCCGCATCGTCGGCCGTCTCACAGCAGGTAAGCCCGTCCACGCGCCGCGCATGGCAGACCTTGATCGCGATGGACAGGAAACAGACATGGTCTGCTCGTCCCATCGACGACCACAGATCAGGAACTGCAGCACCTCCGCAACTCGCTCCCAGATGCGGTCGGCATCCAGCGTGTCGAGGAGCGTCTCTCCGCACTGGGCAACGTCATCGCCTGCAACGACTATGTCGCACTCGTGCATCCCGACGTCGATCGCGAGACCGAGGAGATCATCGCAGACGTCCTCAAGGTCGAGGTGTTCCGCCAGACCGTCGCCGACAACGTCCTCGTCGGCAGCTACTGCGTCATCTCGAATCAGGGTGGTCTCGTGCACCCCAAGACGAGCATACAGGACCAGAACGAGCTGAGCAGCCTGCTACAAGTCCCCTTGGTGGTACGTCTCCTGCGATCGTCTGGCGATCTCGCCCGTCTGACTCGGCCAAGGCTGGCACTGTGAACCGTGGCTCGGACGTGATCGGCGCTGGTCTGGTCGTCAACGACTGGTGTGCGTTCACCGGCCTTGACACGACGGCGACAGAGATCAGCGTCATCGAAGCCACCTTCAGTATGTCCATGTCCTCCGACCTTTGCTCTCACTGACGTCCCGTCCAGAACTACAGGGCCAGACGTCGTCTGCGGTCATCGGTGAGATGCGCGATTCGCTCATCGACAACTGGGCATAGTAGCATTCTCTCTCTCTCTCGTCTATACCTGGACATGTATCTCCACGACGCGGCACGCAATACTGTATTCTCATGCGCATCATAGACGGTGTCGAAGGACGTCACAGCAGACCTCGACTTTTCGCGATGCCCTTCCAGCTGTCGAGGAGGTACGACCCGAACATCGACAGGTCGCGCACCGCGCCCTCGGCGGCTCCCGCGTTGTCGAAGAGGTGGTCCATGAACGAGTGGGCCGTGTTGGGGGACGTGAGCTGATGCAACTCGGCGGCGAGGTAAATGCCCGCGACGGTCGCGCGACGTGTGTACCACGACATCTACGATCGAGGTCGACAGCGCGCAGCGTGGTCCAAAGGACGCCACGCACCTCCTTGGCATGTGGCTCGGCGATCCAGCACGCCCGGTCCGCGACGCGCGCGGCGTGCTCGAGAACGGGGAGGGGGTCGAGGGGGAGGAGGCGGGACGACGTGGCGAGGAGGGCGAACGCCTGGGGCGGTGATGAGGGGGGCTCGAGCGGGCGGGGATGAAAGAGCGCACCTCGGGGAGATGTTCGAGGACGTCTTGGTTTGCGCGCAGCCGGGCGTGCAGCACGTCGCGCATGCTGGGAAGCTTACCCATGCGACTGCGCGCGTCGTCGAGCCATGCACGGACGAGGGCGCGCCTGGCGTCGTCGCCGTCGCCGAAAAGGGCGGACACGGCGGCGTCGGGGAGCGGCGCCGGGTGTGGCTGGGGGAGGTCGAGGACAGCGCGTGCGAGGGCGGTGCGGGTGAAGCCGTGTGCGTTGACGAGCGGGACGGCGAGCTGCAACAGCCGGGCGCTGTGCGAACGTGAGCGAGTTCGACGACGACGACGACGACGAACTCGCCTTGTGGTGGCCATGCGAAATAAACAAAGCTGGGATCATCTTGACCCGGACCTCGATCGACCATGTCCGACTGGGGTACTCCATCTCGTTCTCGTCCCTCCACTCGCCTCACTCACGCCCCCGCCAGAACACTCGGACGACGCTCGTGCACCCGCACACACCCCCGTCCAGCCCGTCAAGAACAAATGGGAGGGCGAGGACGAGGACGAGTCGACCCCCGCTGTATGTCGTCCCACCTCTCGATCGACCCCGCTCACGACCCATCGCACAGAGCGACTGGGACGAATCCTCCGAAGAAGAAGACGAAGAAGAAACGAAACCCGCGCCCGTCGAGCCCCCCAAGAAAAAGGGCACCCTCAAGGCCAAGCTAGCCGAGAAGGAAGCAGCCAAGGCCACCCGCGCAGCCAACGGCGGCGACACCGAGTACGACGAAGACGCCGTCCTCGACCCGCGCGAGAGGGCCCGGCGCGACAAGCAGCTCGAAATATCAGCCGATCTCGAGAACGCCGCGAGCTTGCTCGGCGCAGCCAGCCTGGGAGGTGCGCCCTGCTGCGCCCCGAGCGTCTCTCGCGACCCCCTCACGCGATCGAACCAGGGTCGTCCTCCAAGGAACTCGATGCGCTCTTGTCTGCAGATCCTCGCTCCAAGGACGATTTCCATGCCTTGTCTGCTCAGATCGTCGAGATCGTCATCAAGCGGCTTCACGACAAGCCTCTCTACCCCTCCTTCGTCGAACACCACGTCCGACAACTCGCAGAACCTCTCAAGGACGTCGAGGTCCGCAAGGTCGCCAGTGCCCTCACCACGCTCGCAAACGAAAAGCAAAGGGAGCAACGAGACAAGGCGAGCGGGAAGAAGAAACCAAAGTCTGCGGCAAAGCCAACCCTGGGCGCTGCAAAAGTATCCAACAAGTATGTGCCCGCTTCCGTCTCATCCATGCGGTTCTGATCGGAACTTAGAATCGACACCGTGGCGTACGACGAGGCTTTGGATGACTTTGGAAACAATGCAGATGATTTCATGTAGAAATTACTGTGTGCTATAGTAGTGCGTCCTAGAACATTGGTTCGCATCTCGCACAAGGCTCGTCTCGGGACTCGTCCCCTCTCGTCGACGCTGAGAAGTCCAACAAGGCTTGCATTTTCCTCGGCGAGCCTGGACACGCTAAAATATATGGAAGGGGGGTATCGTACTGATTTACATGAAGACATTTACATAACACCAGCCAGGAAGCAAAAGGAGTAATACAACAAGTCAAATGAAATGGTGTACATACGAGAATGCACAAACGATGGCACGCTGCAAGGCGGGTGATGAGTCCCGTCCACGTCGAACTATCAGACAACATACCAATCTATTGGTCACCAACACGTGGCCGCTTCTGCTGCGACTCCAGACCTGCTTCGGAAGTCACAGCGAGTTCTGGTCCTCGCTTTGGTGGGCGGAGCAACGGGGATGACGCTGGGTCATCTGGTGTATCATGCTCCAAGTCAGAATATGATGGCGTACGGCAGACTCTGATCGGACGGCCCAGAGGTTGGCATTTCAAAGTCCCGTTCAGTGAGCGTCTGGGGCGCCGCCCTTGCAGGATCCTACCCATGTACGTGTGTGCGAACGGCCGCCCCCTGGTCCGAATGGCGAGGAGCGCCATGCCAGTGCGTAAAGGCGAATCCGAGTACGTGATCTCCGTTTCTTCGAAACTACCTGGGATGTCGAGGAGATTCCACCGAACTCTCGTCGCGTCGTCCGGCGACCGGTTTCCGGGTACGCCGAGGAAACGACACAACCTGTGGTAAGATTCATGGCCTCTGCAGTAGAGCTGCCCGGCGAACACGTTCGGCTGGGCGATGAGTCCCCAGCGGTGGAGCCCAGTCGGAAGGGAGGGGAGGAATCGTGTATAGTTTGAGATCGTCGGACGATTTCATACGCTGGGACGCGCGGGGAGCATACAAATGAAGGTGAACACGTTCGCTAGTCCGGATGTCTGGCAGCAACTGGATGACTTCGTACGGGCCCAACAGAACAAGCACAGGGCCGCGTTCCCTTTTGCTGGATAGAATCCACTGCGACGGCAGCTCCCCGCGACCTGCTTGGTGACTTGGGACTCGTCAGCCAAGCAGCACAGTCGGTGGTCCGAATGGTTCTGCATCATGGATGTCCTGGGATGATCAGAGCTGTCTTGGGGGCCGCAAAGTCCGTTGGTCAGAAACTGGGGGTCCTCGACGATAGCAACTTGAGGGTGAGGACGGCACGGGACGACCTCTCATTTACAATCTAGATGACAGCAGCTAGTAAGCACGATTTTTGCCCTTGTCTGACGGCCCCGGTTTAATCACCAGCAAAGGCTCGGGCTCCGGCAAAGAGTCAAGCTCCGGCAGAGACTTAACCTGTTTGTTCGGCACCATCTCTTTGATTGCGCGGGGAACGACATACTGTCGGTAAAATTTGGGAATGAGGTCCTTCGATGCCTCGGCAATTGTAGTTGACACGGTCTTGAACACGAAGTACCGAGAACGCATCAATTTCCCTTTGAAGGTCACGTTCTCCCGGTCACAAACGGACCCTCAGTCCGCGGCTGCTATGATTCGATGCAATCCACCCCCATTGCCACAAAGGCATAACAGTTGCCCTCGAGCGGCGTATATCTTGGGTGAAGAGTGTTGATCTGGTAGAGGAGGGTGATCTCACGTCCTGGAGCAATCGTGCGACTCTCACACGGTGTGGGACAGGGTGAGGAACTCGTCATACCGCTGGCTGTCCACGACAAAAAGAATCGATAGCACGTCTGATGCTAAAAACTGTTAAGATCCTTGAAAATGTCTAACTCTGGCCTCTCGACGTCCCTCTCAGCGACCAGTTGCAACTTGATGCTACGAGAGTCGTAATTACCAACAACCCAAAATTAATAGATCTTACAAAACGCACCCAAAGTTTCGTTTTTGACGTCCATTACAAGCATCTCGTGCATGTACAGTAGATAAGCTCATAATGCATAGAGTCGGGACCCACCTAATCCCTATGCATTATGATGGATATGCAATACGAGGCAGTGTGACAAAGCGTGACTCGTGACGTCACATAGGGTGACACGTTGACGGGCTAACTATGGTACCTAAATAATACTTCAAGTACGGGGTACGAATTGATCCAATGTCGTCCATGCTTTTTCCCTACCATCTCCTACTTCTGTAGCTCTGCACGAAAGTGATGCAGCTGCCTTATCATCATCAACTCTTCACCCTTGCCATATTCCAGGACCACCTTCTCGAGCTGCTGGTACATCTCCATTGCCTGAACCATTGAAATGCACTGCTCTTCTGGTTCCTCATCATCTGAGTCAACTTCAATCACCTCTCCTGGTGCCACAGCTTCCTCGTGCTGTAGCAAGCTCACAATCTCATCCTCGCCCTTCCCACCAGCAGAAAATAGCTGAATCTCATGGATCTTAGCTTCTTCAAGAGGTTCGAGTAGCTCATCGATGGTGGGTGGAGTGTTGAAAATGCGATTTTTGAATTTGAGATCTTTGACAGATTCCAACAGCTCTTCCTTGACTGTCTCGAGCTGAGGCAGATTCTTTGGGCAGCATGAGGTCTTGATCGTGAGTCCTGGTCGTTGCACTGCTGCCTCTTCAAGGGGCTTGATTGCTGTCAGAGCAGCCTTGGAAATCACCCTCGGCATCCATGACAGCACATAGAGCAGGTCTCCAGTCTGCATCAATAAAGTGATTTCCAAGGTGAGCCAAAAGTCGACTTTCTGTGTTTGGTAGTGATAGGTCTGTTGTTGTGAATTCATTGATAAATT
>JBBPLT010000165.1:0-52843 GCA_038089955.1 Strobilomyces dryophilus
GGGGGGGGGCGTGCGGGGGGGGGGGGGGGGGGGGGGGGGGGGGGGGGGGGGGGGGGGGGGGGGGGGAGGGGGAGGGGGGGGGGGGGGGGGGGGGGGGGGGGGGGGTGGGGACGCAGCGGCAGCGCCCGGGCTCAGCCGGCCCATTTGGGCTGCGACCCGGCAGCTGCCGCGGCCGATGCGCACGTGCCCCGCGGGGCCCCTGGGCCGCGCAGCTTGCGCTTGAGCGGGCGCTCCGGGGCTCTTGGTCGCCCGAGGCGGGCCGCGTCGACGCGACGTCCTTTGGGCTGCGGGGTATGCCCAGCGGCGGGCTTTCGCGCCCAGCCGGAGCCCCGCCGCAGCCACCTGGCCGCCTTGTCGATGCGCCTCGTGCCCATTGCCGCCACGTACCAAGGGGAGCGCACGCCAGCGCCGGTTCTTTCAGGCGCGGCTAGCACGGGCGGAGGCGCCGCGAGCTCGACGCTATGGGCGCGTCCGACGGGATGAGCGCGCGCTTGATTGGAGCGCGACAAAGCACCTCCGTTTCATGAAGCGGCGTTGCAATGAACGAGCAAGCGGCCGCGCTTGCCGGGCAGAGGTGGGGCGCCGTCGCGCGGTTTTGCAACGCGGGCAAAAGGTTGGCAGTTTTCAACAGGCTTAGCCGATGCTCACGTGCCGCAAGCTTGTTTTCTCAGCACGAATCGGCGCCAGCTGCCCGCTTTGCGGCCCGCGGGGTTCAGAACTAAGCCGCGACGTCCGGCCCGCAGCGCTGGCAGCCGCACCTCTTGAGCGTAAGGTGGCGGGCCGAAGTCACCCGTGAGCACCGTACAGGCGCTTGAGTTGCCTGCGCTTATGTCGATCGCTTCGGCGCTGCTCATCAATCATTTCGGTTCGGGGACAGCCATAAGTCGCGACGCATGCCAACACCGTTGCGCCCGTCATAAACTAGAGATACACGCCGAGATGGATAAGCAGCAGCCTTCTTCCTGTCCCGAACCTTTTTCAGTGGACGCGACTTCTTTTCTTTTTGTGCAACGATGGGGGCCGGGGTGCGAGCGAGAGCAGCCTGTCTATGAAGTCCCGTCAGTAACGAGTACGCCGGGAACGTCTGGGACAGGAAGTAAATGCGGTCACCAATCGCGCCTCCCGCAACGAGAATAAAGGGGGATGGTGCGTGCCCCATGGCTCGACCCCTCATGCGCCGAAGTGATTTCCAGCGAGCTCAAGCAGGAGTGCGTTGCTTCTGATCCCAGAGCATCCGAACACAACGAAAGGCGTACCCACGGCGCGGAGATCGGAGCGGTAGCCTTTCCTTGCGAGAGATTGGCCGCGATGAACGACGACCGCCGGAGCGGTTGCGGGTCGTGAAGGTCGTCCGAGAGCCACGGATTTTATTTTGGGCCGCCTTTTACTTGCTCACGGCGACCCGAATGCCCGGGGGGGTCGCCGATGCCAATCGCCTGCGACGGGCCGTTGCCCCAATGGGATCGAAAAGAGCCTAGAACCGGACGCACCCTGGCGTTAGCGAGAATGCGCGTGCAAGCGCTTGCTGCGGAGGCTTCAATGCGACAGAGGACGCGTTCGCTGGGTGAACGGAGAGCGAAAGGGGGACGCGCGGGTTCGGTAGAGAAGACGAACTCACTGACGAAGAGCGACTTGCGTTTCTGTCCAATCCCGTCAGCATTTCGTCTCCGGATCGCGGATGGTAGGAAAAAGCCGCCAGAGATCGGTCGAGATCTGAGGCGAACGCGGACAAACACGGAGCGCGATCGACGGCTCGATCAAGTGGGCTCCGGATCGCCCTTACTCCACTTCTCATTTTTAGCGAGACGAAGGAAAAGTGTGATAAGCGCAAATAAGGAAAGTGTCAATTTCCTGATGGCCTCTATCGTCGTCAAATGTCGCATAACCTATCACTTCTGCACCTTTCTGTGGGTCAAAGGAAGAGGATAAAACGCTGCGTAAAGTCCGGTATCAATCACTGACGGCCCAATCCGAATAATCTCTCCTAGCGCCTGCCGTCATACCGCTCGACGATGATCACGTCGTCCCCCTTCGGCAACTCCTCGAAGTCCACGCCTACATGCACCATCCTCACCCTCGCGATGTCAACGTACGGCGCGGATACGCGCAACAGCTCCCGATTCCGCTCCCCTCGGATCCATGCTTCGTGCGCCGAGACGCTGGTCCATCCCGTCACCAGGTACACCTCGTCCGGCGCGCCGGCGTTGGTATGAAAGCGCAGCGGAAAGCTGGAGCAGTCCGATTGCCACTCAGAGAGTTTGTCGAAGAGGGATCGGAGAGTGGGGTCCGAAAAGTCGGGGGACGATTTGGAGGGGAGGATGGCGTATTCGGTGATTGTCATGAGTTGAGTTGGCAGTCGTAAATAGGACTAAAAGCCGAGCTGATGCAATCCGCACCATCTTATAAGAAACTCCGAACGCGACGCGCCAGCGCTGACGCGTCTTACACTGCTGTAGCATAGGCCTAGAGTCAGTGAAAGACGAGTCATCTCGAACCAAACTCGGAGCAGATATAAATGCAAAACATACGGCTATATACGATCACAGCCAGCCCTGACGGTTAACGTGTCTGATTATCGTTTCTGGGAGTAAACGCACATTCAGCGCTCTTCTGCAGAAGATGCTGGAGAAGGACAAGGTTGGCCTGGTCCTCACCCTCGTACGACGTAATTCTACCCTCGTGTTTTGCGCCCTCGTGCCACAGGTGGATGCCGTCCAATTTGCATCGCAGATTGATTGCTCACTCCAATATCCTTTAGGCCGAAACCACTGAAGAAGGCGGATGGAGTGAACCTGCCGGATTCCATCCCATCTTTCTGCCCTTTGCTGATGCAATCCGTGCTGCACCTATTACCGAGGCATTTCGAGGTAAGTCTACTGGTTCTCTGGATTTCGCTTGTTCGCATTTCTTTGCTATTAGCCGTGGACGAAGCTAAGGACGCTGCGAGAGCTTGTACTGGCAAGTTGTTTGTCAAGAACGGCGCATATCCTCCCAACTCGTATCCGAACCCTGGTATGCACGCGTTATCTCGCTGATACGTGTTGTTCTTCGACCAATCCTCCAGCACTCGCGTATCACAATGCTCAGCTCCAGGCCGGCGCCTTCCGTGAAGAATTCGATCCCGAAGCATTTGAAGATCTGACGCGACCAAAATATGACGTGGTTCACAAGGATTGACGGCTCCGGTCGCACGTACCTCACGTTAAACGGGCATGTCGTGCAGCGAGCGGGAGCACTACTCAAAGAATGGAAGAAGGCGTTGTCAACCGACAAGAACTACAACGCCGTTGTCCCAACGACGGGAGCGAAGAGAAAGGCTGTGAGTCATCAAGTTCGAATCCGTTACGCGTCATCACGCTGACGGAATGTTCCTTTAGGACATATCAGTCGATGAAGCAGACCCGCGGATCAAGTACGCGGCGGAGACGTTGGTCAAAGCGAGTCTCGCGGCAGTCCGCTTTGTCGGCTTTTAACTCGAAACGATTCTGATTGTGACAGCTCCAAGTTGATCACCTCGAGGCATGTTTCCCTGTATCCGATACGTCGGCTATCGTTGCTGACTCTGAAACACTTCAGGAGGTGCTCAAATGGAAAGAACTTCGGGAAAAAAAGCTGACCTCATTCAGCGTGTGGGTGAGTGGTTGGACAAGTGCTGACTTGCAAGACGCGTCCCCCCTGCCAATTACATCACTTTTACTGGGTAGTTTGAAACGTTATGTTTTTTGTATTGGTATTCGACATCATAACATCCGCCGAGTGACATCATTCCCGACCTTCCCCCGCGACCTGATAGACAGGAGTTAACGATCTCTGCCCCGTTCCTGTCATCGGCGGACGCATTCTAACACTCTTGCCAATTGACGCCACTGTTCACCGCACGGGTGACGGACTTTACTACGAGCGACCTGAAATAATACAAGGCGTCGAAGCAGTGCCACACTTACCCATCGTGCTTCTGTTTTCCGCTGGCACCACCTGCGCTGATGCCGTCGCAGTTGCGCACCTGAAACTTGACCACGGATGATCATGCAGCCTGAACTCCGGCGGAGACAGCCGTTATCCCCATTTGTTCTGGTCCGGACACCAAAACGGTTGATTGTGAGGTCATGCGTTCGTATACGATGATTATCTGACAATCTGCTGGCTACTGGGGCCGCGAGTCGCCGCGTATCCCTAGCAATACTGAATATACAGCCGACTAGACGCGATCTGAGGAGATAGTACTAGGGCCCGGCGGTCACTGACAAATGAAGCTGGGAACTTGAACCCTGACAACGCCGTTGCGACGATCGTGCCCGAGTCGGAGGATCGGACCCCCCAAGGGAATTTCACGGACGCGCCGTAGCTACTCACATCTGCAAAGAAAGTAAGGTTTCGTTAGTCTTCTCTGCGGGAGTGAGACGGCGTGCGGTACTCACGTCTGATCATGAAGTCGGCCCTTGCCAAGTGAGCGAGCCCTGGGGCATGGATCTTACATCTATATGGGCGGTTCGTGCCATCCCTAGGTAATCCGAAACGTCAACCTGCAAACGGACAGCAGAAGGAGAATACACACGATATGAGGTAGACTCCCATATCGCCCTTGGGTGCGCTGTAAATCTCGCCAGGAGGTACGCAGTAACCCTCGCAGAAGAGCTGTCGTGGTGGCACGTCAATCACGGGCATCGGAAAGAAAGGCGTGACGTGCTTTGAAGTGGTGGATGAGGGCCTCCATGCTCTTCTTCATGGAAGTACGGGGAGGGACGAGTTTGTTGTCATCGACTTTGGCGACACCAGTGGGCATCCGGTTCAGGCACTAAAATATATCGTATGGTAACGTCACTGAGTAATAGGGATGGACAGGAGTAATGAAGAAACGCGCTTGGTGAATGATCCGCAAACTCTCGCTGAATTCCTGAACTCGACAAAGGTACCGATCGCAGCATTCGCCGTCCTTGGCGACAGGAACGTCAAACTCGACCTGGAATGGGGGTAAACCGACGTTGCAGGTAGGCGGGCAGCACCATCAACGTACTTTGTCGTCGTACGGCTGTATCTTTCTCAAATCCCAAGGAATACTACTCTCACGCAACATGACACTTGTGAAACTGTAATCCAACGCCTGTTTGGCAGTCACCACGCCGATGCCAGCGGTGTGCTCCTTCCATATTCTGTTACCCGTCACGACTTCCTCGATCTCGTCCACGCGTGAACTGAATTGGGTTGCCCATTTGTGGACGTCTTCGAGAAGGCCGTGGGGTATGTCAAAGGCGACGCCACCTGGACGAACGTAGGTAACATGGAGACGAGCGCCGGAAACGCGCTCATAAAACTCCATGAGTTTTTCATGTTCCTCGAAGCCCCAGAGGAATAGGGCGAGAGTACCAACGTTCGTGGCATGCGAGACAACCACCATCAAGTCTGCACGTGTTGTCTGTCACTCGAGTTCCGGGCTGAGGGACGCTACGCACGGCTGAGAATACGGGTTATTTCGCCAAACATGGTTCGAATCCATTTGACACGTTCAGGTACTTCGATGTTGAGCGATTTCTCGATGGCAAGGGCGTAGCAAAGCTCGTTGGTCGCTGCAGAGAAATTGGGTTAGTTTTTGGTTGTCATCCGCAAGAATGACACGGACTCATGGGGAGTTCGGTTCGTCGCGTAAGGGGACGCACAAAATCAGTCCGGAGAATTTCCTCTCCGTTGAGTTCCGGAATCGTACGGAGTGCGCCGTAAGCAGCGGAATGCTGAGGACTGTTTCCCAATCAGAGCAAAATCTCCTCGAAACCACCATGAACACGCACCCAAAGTTGACTACACGCGCAATGTTCATATCGGCCACACGACGAAAAATGCAGCAACACACCCGTGAAATGTCTCAGCTTGGTGTCCGCGCGCGTGCCGGTCTCTGGGTCTCTGCCAGCATTTGCGCTGCAGGCATGCCGTGGAGGTCCTCGACGGTGTAGTATTCGTGGACTGACCGTCGAGCCTCCATCGCGCGGTGGACGTCGAAAAGGAGCGAAAAAGGCGGGCCGTGGCAGGACGAGCTGCCGGTATGGAAGAGCGCTCGCAGAACGAAAGTGAACGGCGCGAGCAGCTCGCCTCGTCCTCTTCAGCAGTGGTGGGAAGGAGCCTGACACGGGGCACCATGGTCGGTTACTCCCACGCCTTAAGGAAGGCGGCAAGGCCGAAAAACGGCAGACGCACCAGTCTGGCCCTACAGCGTAGGGTCTCATGAAACAGGCCCCTCAGCCGCTTCAGAGGTGGTCGCTTGTAACGCGGCGGTTTATTTCGTGGGCCTCGGTTAAATGGGCCCTTGGCGAAGTCGGCGAAAACGCGGGGGTGCATATACAGCGCGATGAGATGCCTTGTGCGTTGACTCCTGCCGTTGTTCTACTACGTTGATGACCGCACTGGCATGTGGGTGCTGTGTTCCTGTGGGGACGGGTGCCTATCTCACGTTCCCTCCGGTGGGATAGATTGACTATAAATAGACCGGATCATCTGATTACGCCCACACGCTGAGAAGTGCAGTGCCGTAAGGTGTGTGATGTAAGCTTGTGGAAACCGGTGCATGGGGTGAGTGACGGTGCATATGTGCGTGTGCAAACGGCGCGAACGGGCAAGGACAAGTACGGGATTCATTTGTACAGACATGTTTGAGTTTGAGGGACAACACCGGACAAAAAGAATTGATGACGATTCGTACTGAGCCAAGTTGAGCAACTTCCAAGTACTTAAGCCTTAGTCTCGAGCCGCTCTAAATTAGGAAAGCGCTCTGGCTTTGGGAGCTTCCGCGCTATGGAACATCTGGGGACTTTTACCTGAGGACTCTTGGATCGAGTCATGCAGAAAAGCCTTGTTGTCCATCACTCCCACTGGTTCAGGCTGATGTTCAGCCTATGCTTGTTTGTTGTTTGTTAATTGGCTCATCAGGCTTACTCATGGCCCGAATCCTACTTCTGCAGTGTGCTCAGACCAGAATGCCTTGAATGACAACTCAACTGCATCGCATTGGCAACAAAATTCTGTTTAAGTGGTGTACTTGAGCTGATCGTTTGGTGGTTATTCTACCTAGACTTCTCTCTAAGGCTCTCCTTTGTGTTATGTAAACCCTCAGGTATGCTGTCTACCAAAATACATGATATTGGAGCTGACACAAACACAGAAGACATTGAAAGGTGTTGAATATACTGACATGTAATCCGTCATGTACATGCCTGGCTACATGCTATGATGACACGACTACTTGAATATGGAACAGCACTTAAAAAGTCAATCGTTAGCAATGTTATTTCGAAGAGCCACAAATGGTGTCTGACCTTCATCAAGTAGTGTCCAAATCACCAGGCAGGAGAGCATGAACTTGTAGTGACATAAGCTGCTCAAGCTGGATAGCATGCGTATGCATGATCAGTGTCAGGAGACACACATCCAAGGGCATGTTTTCATGGCATGTGAAGGTACCTTTTGTGGCAATCGTTGGTCACACAGGGCTGATCTTCCAAAGGGAAGCAGACCCAGATTGTCATGGTGCTGGTTCTTGTGCTATATCAGAGATCAAAAGGACAAGGTAGTCAGGCAGGGATGGTATTGATGATGGGTACTTTACTAGCTCTAGTTGAAAAAGATCAATGAAATAAGTCAACAAGGTGAGGAGGTGTGCTGAGAGCTGAGGATAAGACAATGTGAGTCATAGACGAGCAATCGCTCTGAAGGCACATATTGTTTCCGTCATACCGCCCGATGTGTCGAAGAAGCAGTTGATGGTGATGATTTTTGCAAATGGCAGAGTCGTAGTGAATATGGGCTGCAGGCATAGTTGATCAGATAGTTTTTGACAAGCTCTGTCGTCAGCAAAGTGGCTGCTGACCCATGTCAAAACGTACACCACTGGGAGCAATATAGATTGCTCACCTCTGGAGGTAGCCAAAGCCTTGCCAATAGGGTTCAAATGTTCACCACAGGTATGGATTATACTGCAGTATTGAGCTGCGGGTTTGGCAGGTGTGGTGTGTTATGGGACAACTCTTTGCAAATTTCCTAGCTCTAGGGTGGAATATTTTCTTAGAAATTTTCTTTGATGCATTGTTTCATTATATACCATATCTTGATCCCAATTAGTATTTGAATAGTTATACATCAACATAATTTCCACTCCACCACTTGCTCCAATCAATATATATATTTGCATTATAACTTTTAAGATCTACTTTACCAGTTCTTGGATCTTCATTGCATCACCTATCTAAAAGTTTCCCTATTTATATGATCATTTATAAGCATAGGAGTCTAGGACTCCCACTACACCAGCTAGCTAATAGTTGACATATCTTTCCATTATCACTCATGACATAGAAGTCCAGGACTCCCCCTACACCACCTAGCTAATGGTTAACATAAGTTTTCATTATCACTCATAAGCATGGGAGTCCAGGACTCCCACTGCACCACCTAGCTGATGGTTGACATAAATTTACATCATCACTCATACACATGGAAGTCCAGGACTCCCACTACTTTACTTGACTATGGTTGACATAAGTTTACATCATCACTCATGAGCATGGGAGTCCAGGACTCCCACTGCACCACCTGGCTGATGGTTGACATGAGTTTGCATCATCACTCATGAGCATGGGAGTCCAGGACTCCCACTGCACCACCTGGCTGATGGTTGACATGAGTTTGCATCATCACTCATGGACATGGGAGTCCAGGACTCCCACTGCACCACCTAGCTGATGGTTGACATAAATTTACATCATCACTCATAAACATGGAAGTCCAGGACCCCCACTACTTTACTTGACTATGGTTGACATAAGTTTACATCATCACTCATGAGCATGGGAGTCTAGGACTCCCACTGCACCACCTGGCTGATGGTTGACATGAGTTTGCATCATCACTCATGGACATGGGAGTCCAGGACTTCCACTACACCACCTGGCTGATGGTTAACATAAGTTTACATCATCACTCATGAGCATGGGAGTCCAGGACTCCCACTGCACCACCTGGCTATGGTTGACATGAGTTTCCATCATCACTCATAAGCATGGGAGTAACTAGCCAAGTGGTATAGTGGGAGTCCTGAACTCCACTACTCATAAGTGATGATGAAAACTCATGCTAACCATCAGTCAGGTGGTGCAGTGGGAGTCCTGGACTCCCATGCTCATAAGTGATGATGTAAACTTATGTCAACCATAGTCAAGTGAAGCAGTGGGAGTCCTGGACTTCCATGTTTATGAGTGATGATGTAAACTTATGTCAACCATCAGCCAGGTGGTGCAGTGGGAGTCCTGGACTCCCATGCTCATGAGTGATGATGTAAACATATGTCAACTATAGTCAAGTGAAGTAGTGGGAGTCCTGGATTTCCATGCTCATGAGTGATGATGCATGCCATAAGTAATAATGAAAACTCATGTTAACCATCATGGCTAACAGCATGGCTGGGGTGAGGTCATGATTTGACATGCAAGTAAAAAGGGGATGTTAAACACACAACATAATGTTGCAATATTTGGCATGAATGTGAGAGCCACATACATAATATGCCAAGACTCCAGGTGACTGACTCAGATCCCTACTGGCTCACTCACCATCTGCAAATCACTTATTCCCTGTCCAGGACTGGCCATGGCTGGCCAGGGATCACAGTGTCACAGTAAGGTCCCCCTCTAGTGCTGTCACAGGGCTATCCAGTCACACACAGAGGCCACAGTTCATCTGGGAGCACTGTACCATACTGTACAAGTCTGGGCACACTGTAGCACTGGTGGCTCACAATTATTACAAAGTTAAAATTTTATTATTTTGTACTAAATGACATAAAGCGCTATGTAGAGTACATCTTCATTGTCCTGTGCGAGATGACTTGTGATGCCCAAAAAAAAGTAGTGGAGGTGTTGAGCAAGCATTTGGGCTTGAATTGACACAGCAGCACTGTGACATGGTGTAACAACTGTGTGAATACTGTGACATGATGTGTCACTGTGCCGAAAATGCCTTGGACGCGGTCAGGATCTTCCTGATCCCCTTGTCAAGGTCTATGACCTCCGCAACATGAGACCCCTTCCTCGATCTCCTTCTCCGATGGCCTAACCTAACCTAACAAAATCCATGGACAAAGCTGGTGGTTGGTTATGTAAATAATGGGTCTTTGCACTTGTGAATGAGGAGCAAACACAACGCTAACATGACCTCTCTGACCACCGCTGCCACTGTAAACTCTTTCTTGTCACCTGTTACACGTCTGACGCAGCCTCTAGCTTCGCCAATTTTGTCATCTCCTCGTCTCATAGTTTGATCATCGCCGACGTCCATGGGAGCGTTCACATCATCAAATATGCCTTTGTGTTTTGTAACAAGCTGGGTCGCGCACGTGGGGGACAGGGTCACTCACATGGTCGAAGAGATGGGGAATTCTGGTCTCCATTGGGGTGCGTATTCTTGTTCCTCGACGTTTGTTCCACGCCCGACTTCTACACGCCGCGCTCAGGACGAAGATACTGTCTGTTCATCTATCATGAAGATCTAGGATTTGAGGAAGATGGGCAAGATAATGGGCGCGCCTTTTCTCCTTCGCATTACCAAGGTACAGCCGACCGGGAAACCGCATCCTGTGGGTCCTGTTCTTTCGGGCTTTATTTAGGCTCAGACTTCCCACCGAGCAAGGTCGCCGCCCTTACGTTGACATCCTCATTTCTTTCAGTCGGCCTCGTGGATGGCATAGTTCTACTATACCATCATTTGGATCAGTCGTTGTCGCCCTCGTCTGCTTCCCTCCCAAAACCTCGAGTCATACACAGAATCGCGACTGTATCCAATGTTGTCGCCTGTCGCAGACCCAAGTTCGGCTCTTCCTTCGAATCCCCCTCCGACGCTTTGAATTCCATGCTCACGGACTCACGAACGCAGAACACACCACCCTGTTTCGCAATACCTACGTGAAGGTGGATGACGTCACCGAAGTGGACGCGTATGTTTGCAGCGAGGGGAGGGCCGTCAGCACAGTCGCGTTCGATGGCAAAGTGGTCCCCGGGGAGGAAACGAATCGAGAACCGCTGTTCGGTCTCGACATGGCGATTCATTCAAGCAGCCCACGTACCTTGCCATGAGATGGGGGAGACACGAGGACTACTTGAGAGTCGTCATGGAGGATATCTGCGTCGGGAGTGACGATGCGAAGGTGAAGGTAAGAGAACGGGTGCAGGGCAGCGGTCAGTTGTCTGAGGGAGGTCGGCGGCATAGGTGTAAGTCTTCGTCATTCGTTCACGTCTGACGATCGCTAATCAACGCAGGATTCTGCGCCGTCAGGCACATCGCTCGGTATTGCCGCGCTCTCCTCGACAGTCTACCAAGCGGGACCACATAATTTTCTGGACCCCTCCTTCTTTTAGGCGGCCCTCAATCCGAAGCACCGGCGACATCGGCCCTCCATATCTGGCTTTCCTCGCCCTGTAGAGAGCTCCCGCGGTACCCGCGTTGACGGGGAGCGACGAAGCTGGGAAAAAGGTAGAAGATAAAGAAGATCTGGCCACTAGACCTAGCGCTCAATCTCGCGTGCCCAAGTACGATTTGCAAGCGGTCTGGGGTCACAGGCGCCCCCTCGACGACCGTGCCCCACTCTCTTTTCACGACTTTTCTCACGACAGTTGCACTACGTTGGCGAGGACAGAGGTTAGATGGCGAGAGTGGCCTGGAGTTGGTCCATACGATCTCACTCATGCGCTGGTGCTCTGCTCGAGCCTCCAGTATACTCCAGGTCTAGTTCTCCTGTGGGTGAAGATGAACATGTACGAAGATGTGCTAGATTCTGGATGGAGGAACACAACGTGGGTCATACGAGTGTACCAGGCTTTTCGGAGTCACCTTCGGCACAGGTCATCTGGGCGCTCCGCAAGTACAGTCCCAAGAACTCACACCTCTACCCACTTGCCTTCGGTTCCTCACCTCGACGCCTGCGCTTCTCGCCACGCATCAGTTGGATCTCGAGCCGCTCTTGGAACACGCCAAGAGCAAGAAGATCATGTTGCTGTTGTCCGTTGTGCGGGTGTTGAGTCGTAACGAGGTAGCGAGCATCGAACTCACCAAGGTGTAGTTGTTGATACAACGGATCAAGGCGAGCAGAGAAGAAATTGCGACCGTGCGTTGGACTTTGCCCTTTATCCCGTTCCCTGTGCTAATGGGGGTGTTCCACGTCACGCGGTGCTCGCAGTGCGACGGACAGCTCGATCTTCCGAGTGTTCACTTCATGTGCAATCACAACTATCATCGACGATGCGTGTCTCGCGTGCGTGTCTCGACGAATACTGACGCATCGCAGAATGTAGGTGTCTGTTCGAAAACGACACGGCCTGCCTGCTGTGCACCCGTTATTCAAGAGATCAGGCGAAACAATGAACGGCTGGCGGATCAGCACGAGCTTTTCGTCTCCGAGGGCAAGGGGTCTGGAGTCTAGGTTCAGGGATGTCACGAGTGAATTCGGCAGGTTATGGTTAGGCATCAAGGGGAGCGCGATCGTTTCTGGGTGAGGTCTGCGAGTTCGTTCTCGCCCACGTTGTGTGTTCTTCATTGGAAAGTGTACATGAAACCTACACATTATAGTACCTCTTTGAAGTGCATCACCAACGCGTTTGTCGTGTCGATCAATGCGAAAGCCGTGCTCGAGGATCGTCGCCTCTGAGACCCCGGTCATGCTCACACGGGATATGACACCACCTGCACGACGTCCCCACTGCTTCTGCGCAGTCTCGGGGTCATTGGTAAGATGCGATGGAAACGACGGGGGGCTCACATACCTTCTTACCCTAGCCGCCGACTACGCAGCCGCCGGAAGCAACTCTCGGAAGCAACTGCTTCCGAAGTGACTTTTCTCGGCAATTGCTCTCGGAAGCAACCTTCGGAAGCAACCTCTCTCGGAAGCAGCCTACTTTGGTAAGTGTCCCATGCATCGGCACCTATGCTGACTGGAGTCTAACCAAATTACTATAGAGCTTGCATAGACTACGTTGTAAATATCCTATACATCTGCCTTCTCTTTGAAACTTACCTGCAATTTCAGAACATGCCCCACCTTCTCCGCCTCCCCGCGGAGCTTCTTGCCATGGTCGCCAGAAACATGAATGCGGAAACATTGCGGAGCTTTTGCCTCGTTAACCGCCATGTTAACGTGGCCATGCAAGGCAGACCAAAGTTACGCGTAACTTTCTCACAGAATACCGAAGACGCCGCCTGCCCCAGGTTGCTTTGGGGGCAACGCCACCCCCCTGTGGAGTGCAATTGCACGCCCGTCGCGCAGGCTATTCGCCACAATCGCATCCGGCAATTCGCCAGACATTTGGACGTGCAACCCCGTTCCCTCCTTCGCTCCGTTGTTTCCGTCGACGTCAACCTGTCCCGACATCCGCTTGGTATATTTGGCCCGGATGCGGATTTACTGCCCATCATCGCGGAAATACGGAACGTCGCACTGCGCCTTCCGTGCCTCAGGGAGGTGATTCTTAAGATAGAGGGCATCTACGAAATGGATTCCTGGATTCTTGACAAGGAGCGCAATCAGGAAACAAAGGAAGCAAATGCAATTGAGCGGTTGAAAAACATCTGCAGGTTCAGCGGGATAATGTTTATATACCACACTATCCCGAGGGAGATGTAAAAAAACGTGGGGTGCCGTGATGTAGTAGGAATGCAACGTCATCTGGAATGATACAGCTATGTCAGAGGAGTGGATGGGGCGGCTTTTAAGGTTGGTCTACATAACGGGCAGTTGAAGATAAGTCAGATGAAAACCTGAGTAGAAACCTGAGGCGAAACAAGCGCAAAGAAATAGCATGACGAGTCCCATAAATTTTTTGGATCGTGAGTCGTAAAATTCTGTCTGCTCAGTGGAAGTGTAACTCTGCTGACTCTGCCGTTGGAGTTGGTGCTGATGGTTTGGAAGCAACATGCGGTGGTAGAGATACGTCGCAAAGAAGTTATCCTAGTCCCACAGGAGCATTGGAGGGTGGAAATAGTCCATCGGAGAATCTTCTGCCACTAGTATTGGAGGGCGAACCAATTGAGCAGAGCTGTCGGCAGTGACCGTCGAGCGCTCCCAGAACGCATTTTCTTGGCCACGGAAGGCGCTGTACGAGAAGCGCGGGAAATTCATTGAAGTGCGATGAGAGTGGAACCCAGTGAAGGAATGGCCAGAGTAAGAGTGCGCATAAAACGAGAAAAAAGAAACAGTGGAAGATGGGGGCTCGGACAGGCCAACGGCGGCTCTCACGCAATAGAACGCAGCAGTGGAAGACAATGGTGCACAAAGCGAAACGACAGGAGCGCACCATGTTTCACAATGTAATTGGACACGACTGCAGACACATCTTTAGCGTCAATGGAGTCAAGCGGCAAGGCCCGCTCCGACATGGGCAGTTTCCGTTCAAGCAGGTGGGCAATTCGGTTATGAGTGTGGTGGTGTTCCTCGCTCGTGGTGCATGTCCTTGCCGAGGGTGTATATACATCTACAAAACGGCAATTCAAGAAGTTCCAGTCATCGCCGCATGCATTTCCTCAGCATCCTGGTGTTTCCTCCTTGAATTTTCCAATCTTGCTAGGGCTGCAGCGCTTAAGCCCCAACCTCACACCCAAGATTGGTGGGTGTTGCACCTAGGGCATACTGGCAACTTCGGCCTTGAGCCAGAACCGCTTCCGCTCGGAACACTAATTTTGCCCCCGGACTGTGGTTATTACTTCATCTTTAAGGTGTAAACAACAACGGCGAGTTTTTGGCTGAGTGGACTTCTGAGCCTTGTACCACACACTTATTTGGTCATGTCCCAAACTACCTACGGTGCAGGTTGAGCATGAAAGTGACCGAGGGTGACCATTCGGTGTCGTTTTCCTTTGCAATTGTTGAAGCTATATGCACCAATGGTGACAATCGTGAGTGATCCTTACTGGAAAAATCAATTTGTATACTTTCTGCCAATGTAGCAGAAGTTATCGCCACACGCCGGATTTACAGGGTCGCGTACACTGTATGTCTATCCCAGAAGCTCCCTCCTGAATAGTCACAGGAATATTAATGCTGACCATGCTTTTTTCCGATGCATACAGATGTAAGTTAGTACTTGTGTCTCATTTTTCACTAGCCCTATGATATATTCCGGGACCCATATCTTGCAGTGATCCGAGGATCAAAGCAGAATCAGGGTAACACCCTTTTAGATTATCCGCTTCATAAGAAATTATCCGATCATATAACTTCAAGTTCCGCTTACCTAGTTGATGGGTCAAACCTTGTTATTATTGTTGGCAGAGTTCCGGCGGAAAATGGAGAGCAATTTCTTTCCATCTCCCGTCACAGATCTTCACCTGAGAACACCATGCCTTCACTTTCTATTGCTGCTGCACTGCTCATATTGGGCAATTTTGAAGGATTGCCTTGGACTAGCTCAACCTGGCAGGATATAACCCTTGTAGGGGGCGTGCCCTGGTTTACAGAACCTGGTGCAGATGCTGATGCACAGGCTCCTTATGTCAACACATGGACAACACGAACGGCTGAGAGTGTCAAAACATATGCTCGCAATCTCTGGTCAGCAAGTGACACAGCAGACCAAATCCGATATTCAAATAACAACCTCAGCGACAACGATCATGCTGGACGGACTGCTTGGAACAAGTGGTTTCAGGAAGGCTGGGGAAAGACGTGGGATATGAACCATCGCATCGACAAAGTTTTCAGTGAGCACAAGTGCTCCCCCTATGATGTCATGGCACGGGCAAAGAAACGCGTGGTAAGCTGCTTCTCTGTTGTCCAGGGCTTGTATTCACTCTCAATTCATAGCTTCCATGTCTCGAGGATTCCCAGGTCTTCAATGTGGTTACCGCGCCGCTCGCACATGCTCTTTTCGGCGATTCTGCATATGAAGACGATGTCAATTTTCTGGTTCCGGAAGTCAAGGACTTTATCGACGCTGTCATAGTCCAGACGTGGAATAGGTATCGGAAGGGGATATCCAGAGAGGCAAAACTGCTCCGGAATGACCAATGCACCTTAGAGGAGGAATGGAAAGGTTAGTCCCGCGTTGATAACCAAATTCAGAGTTCAACCATTCTTTATAGCTATCACCAATGAAGGAACACCTCAATCTGTCAAGACGATAAAGTCATATCTCGCCTGCCTCCGCCGTGTTCTCACCATTCTTGTCCGCTACCGGGACCAAAAAACCATGGAGGACCTTCAGGCCAAGAAGAAAATACTGGACGCCATGCTCGTTGTTGCTCAGAAAGGCACCACCAATGCAGATGGAACTGACAGTGAGTGTAATGTTAGATGGATGGTACGTATCGATGACGCTCACTGCAGAGCTACCGAAGGTCCTCCGCGATGCTCTCAGAAAACTCGCCTCTGAGCAAGATGTCCGCGATATCGAGCGACTCGTTAGGACTGCCCTTGAAAACATCGAGTCAATCAATGCTGAAATCGGAGTGGAATTCCCAGAGGGTCATTCCGTTGATTTCTCCTGGACGGAAGGCACAGAAGATCTCGCGGGACTCTCAGACGACGAAGTCTGGTCATACCTTGGATTCAAGGATTCTCAGATGCTCCCGTTCTTTCAGAAATATGCAGATCCAGATGGTATAATAGATCCATGGACTGAAGAAGGTGAGAGGTGGCTTGCCTCTGAGGCCAATCCTCGTGAGCCCTTGAGCCCCCGCTGGCATCAACTCATTGGAATTTATCGCATGCTCGAGCGTGCATTCGATGGGAAACCAATCCTTCTTATGGACGGTGTCGGTATCGGAAAGACTCTGCAAGTCCTTGGCGTCATTGTATGCTTGGCCTTCTACCGCCATTTCTTCGACATAAATGGCAAATTTCCCGGCGCCTTTGGTAGGTTCATTGGCAATTCGCTGTTCCTTCCCTTCTAACTTTGTCACCACACCCAACAAGAAGTGGCAAGGTCAGGATGGTAACATACCTGATCGCCCCTTCATCATCATATGTCCTGTCAATCTTCAAGCCCAGTGGACACGAGAGATAGAACGATTCCTCAAACGTGGCTCTTTTGACCTCTTCCCATATACCGGCAAGCCAAGCACTCGCAAAACCTGGTGGATCAACATTTTTACCAAGAGTCGACATACTCATTCTCATTGCATCATATTAGCTACAGAGAAAGTGAGTGATCAATGATAATCATGGACAAAATTTTAGTTGTCTTCCAGGCCATTCAAGAGGACGCATCCAGCATATTCTCAGGTGTCATCGGGAATGTCGAGGATGAACTCAAAAGATCCTCGCTATACAGTGGAAATGTCAGCTCCACTGTTTATAACAATGAGTATCTTGTCACGATTATGGACGAGGCACATGTCGCACGTAAGTTCAACAAGTTGCATAGTGCGGTATATGCTCTTTGCTCCCACTCGTCCTTCATGGTAGCCATGACCGCCACCCCAGTAATGACAAAATTGCATGTGTGTGTTCTCTTTTTTTAGCTATGACGGTATCCAAATCTTCCCACAGGATCTGTGGGTCATGGGTCACCTGATGGGCATTCGTGAATTTTTCAACAAAAATCATTACGACGAGGTCAAAAAAGAACTGGACCGTGCACAGGCAAAAGATCGGCGACATGATCGCAAATCTGACAAGGCTGGAAGCCACCTTCGTGCCCTACTTGCCGGTGGAGACGCTTATGACCGAAGCAAGACAGAATACTATCCTTGCCTTCAAAAGCACATCCCTTTCATTAGAGAGACATTTTCAGGTCATGTAATTCGTCGCACTCTTGACTCCATTGACTATCAGGGGCACAAGATTTTCGGCATGAGGCCATATCATGAGCACATTATGCTGCTGGAACTACGTCAGTGGGAGAAGCAGGCCTTGAGTACCTTAACCGATCAAATGATTTAGAGTAGGCCAGCAATGGCTCTTTTCAGTGCCACAAGGGTGAGTTTTTATCTCTTCGCGTTCCCCTTGTGCTTTTTACTTCTGGGAGGCAATGTTCCGGAGACTTCCGGATATTATTCCCGCGCTTCCGCTTCGGAACACGATGCTAACGCGATCCCCTCAGAATTTCTATATTGACTTCAGACGTGGGCTCCTACATCCACATATGAGCCCAAGGACGGCTACCGATAACTGGAGAAAGCCTGATTCTATTGCTGAATGGCAGAATATGGCTTCCACCAAGCTCGATGTACTTGCTAAAGTAGTACAACACCATCTCCAGAAAGACAATGCCGAACCGCTCAGCGTCTCTGACGATGGCCAAACCATCGATATAGATCATTCTGTTGTTCATGAAGAAGTCCATCATACTGAATGCGATCGTGTGGTTGTCTTTTCTGTCTTCCCATCCTCTAATGCGGCAATATGTGACGTATGACCTATCCATCTGTCAAGTCTACTCATTTTCACTTACTTCTTCCGTCCTTTCGCTCTATGGTATCAAGGCAGTAGAGCTCAATGGGAAAACACCGCTTAGCCAGCGCAAGTCCATTCTCCAAGCGTTCCGGTCCTCCACTCGTGATACCAGCCCTCGAGTACTCATTCTGTCCATGGTTGGAGCTGTCGGTCTTAATCTGGCATGTGCAAACATAATGATCATCGTTGTCTGTTCTTCCTATCTGTGTTTCTCCACTTAAATTAACATGCTCTTCAGGACACCCTCTGGTTCGCATTGGATGATGAACAGCTCCGTGGCTGGATTTATAGGTTTCCTCAACAAAAGGAGGTTCACTTCTACCGCCTAGTTGCTCGTGGAACGCCAGATGTCTTCCTCAACAACCTTGCTTTTGACAAAGGAATGCTCCACCACGCCTTTGTGGGCATGAATGACAAGACAAGTCTGTCTACTCACCTTAGTCCAGGAACTTATCTGATTCATTTTTCATTTAGTGGCACTATTCTATGGAGATGATACTACCTTTGATGCCTCTAGAACTTCTGACAGTGAACCAGTACAGCCAGTACAGAACTGTGCTCGACCACAACTGCGTGCCGAGATAACGTCAAAACTCCCCACACGTTCTTCTGCGAAACGCAATGCTCCAACATCGCCTGCCTCTCCAGATCGTGTTCATATGAATCCTAAAAAGTCGAAGCAGGTTTCCACCAGTTCCCCTGCTCCAATTTGTATGCAGCAGGAGGCTGAAAAGAACCACAATCACTTGTCATCACCTGCTGACTGTTCTCTTGTGTCTGGTACTTCAGACATTGACCATGAGATGGCAGATTGGACTCAAAACATTGCTCTCAACGCTTCTACTCCAGTAGTCAATGACACAGGGAAAGAGCTCAAAGGACCATCTAAACAGTCCATTCCGAATTCTCCTACCGAGTCATTGTCATTGACTTCGTCACGCAATCCAACCATCCAATACGATCGTTCTCAAACAATGAAAGATCTGTTTGGTGACTCTTCAGACGAGGAGGAGACCCTTCCAGAAATTTGCACGCTGGATTTAGGCAGCAACGCAACTTCTTCATCAGATCCATCGTCATTCATTTTGTCCTCCTCCACACGCTCTCACCGGGGTCAAAATGATACCCAGAGGTTTACTATAGGAGTCAAACCACGCGGTCCAGTACATTCGATCTCTATGCCTAGAGATTCCTTGACTTCTTTACCATCCCCTCCAGTAGAGAATATCGGGGGTATGCCTCTTATCCCTGGTAGCATGCGTCGATTCAAGGGTAATGTCGGGAAGGGAAAGAGTAAATAGGATCATGGGTATCTTACACTCTGTTCAAATTAATCCACGATACTCGAGCTCTCACAATTATCACTATGAGTAAGATGGAAGAGAGTAAATTCCAAGTTAGACATGAGAACGAACCGCAGAACTAGCCCGTTGGCTCTGCCATATTCAAGTCGTCATTCATTTCTGACGTGAGCTAGGTGTCGACTACAGATGTAGTCGTTTCAAAATCGACAATTGATTTATAATCTCCCTTCCATTCCATTTCGGTGAAAAATATTATCACGCCTGAGGGTCAGACAATTCGGAACGCCGCCCTGCCGTCATGTTAGAGTTGAGCCCTGTCAGGGTCATCGCATCTGGTTAAGGCAACGGTCACTGCCCTCTGTCCGGATTCTTTGATTCAACCCTGAAGTCGTGTTGGCCCCCTACCAACGTGTATCTGACGTTGTAAGCTGGTCACCCAGCTATCTTGCCTGCCCTATCAGCATCAACAGAACTTGGTGACTCCAGCCTAATCACCATTCCCTTTCAACTCCAGACATTTAGCAATGCCCAGCCGATCTTACCCGGACGATCGTTCCGATGAACCCAACCAGTTGACTCTTTCTGAATTCGTGCAGGAAGCTGCAGGATATTACCGAAGAATGGGGCACAGTCGAGACGCTGAACTCAAGTTTCTCAAGTTCGTTCTAGCAGGCCGGCGTGGTCTGCAGCTAGACACCCAAGACACTATCATCCTCAATGTCCTGCAAGGTCAACCTGATATTGACAACATTACTACGACTCGCGATTTCGATTCCTTAATCAGAACAACTCAAACCCTTCCCTACCGGGTTGCCCTTACAGTCTGGCCGGTACCGTCTTTCAGGGATACGCTCGTTACAAACAACCACATCAATTCTCTAGCCATGAATGAGCATGTAGGTGCCTCACTATACAGTTTGATCATTGACAGGTTTTCATTCTGAATAGGACAATCCAGTTTACGTTCCCATGCACTCAATACCTAATGTAGCCCTTGGAAAGGTCGCGAATCGGTCTGCAGTTCGTGTGTTCTTTCCTCGGATGTATCGGAGAGCAGAATCCAAGAAGATTCCGACGACGGATTTGGTGGCAATATATAACCAGTGTCTCCGTCCCCTCATCCTGCGTCTCATGCCAAATCAAGGAAGTCATTGGCCCCAGGACTACAACTCTGCCGTAGAAACCAGCCGCGATCACACAGGCCGTCTCCATCTCTCATCTCTCGATATTCCTGCACATCTTCTTAATGAATTCTCCCACTCATATTTGGACCGGGTTCAAACCCTCCGTCCCTATTTCTGTGATGCCTACTTTGGTCATGAACTGCGGGGTTGGAAGGGTGCGACGGTCCACAATTTGGAGGTTGATGAGGAAGAAAACGAAGAAGGACATGTCTATGAGCATGTGAATGCTCTGGAGGATCTGACAAGGGTTTTAGACTTGGGTTCAATCAACCGTAACCAATGGTTGATCGACATTGGATTGGAGTTCGGAACCGCCGGAAAGGTCGTCACCTGGCAAACCCGTGGTCATAAAGCTCTTGTTCGCTATCTTGCTCCAGAACTTGAGAACGTTGGAAATGTGCTTCGCAATAACAGATATTACCTTATTGATAACCAGATGCATCTCAAGGATCTCGCTGGCTTCCGCTGGACCCCCCATATGCACTCCGACATCATTCACTATGTCCAGGCCTATACGACTGAAAAATCTGTTTCATATCAGCTCCACCACGGCATATTTTCCCACAGGAAGCCCTCTGAGTTACTTGCTGAGCGTGTCTGCCAAAAACTCAGGAGGGATCTCGAGCAACAGAGCGAAATCCTTTATGCTTGTACTGGAGACACTGAGAGAATGAGAGATAGATCACAATCTCAAGATGGTTGTGCAAGGCTGGAAGTGCGAGTTTCCCTGGCACATGTGCATGATGTGTTGACTCGATTCCCTTCCCAACTCATTGATCGGACTATGATCCAAATCCCTGCCACTCATTGGTGGTCAGTGAATCTCTTCCCTTCGCCAAACATATTACTAACTCGTGGTTCCTCCCCGTAGGTATTTGAAATTCCTCCGCCTAGCTGCAGTCCACACTATCGTCTGTAATTTCTCCGCCACCCTACCAAAGAATCGTTCTTCTGAGAGCACTCTCGCTCTTGGTGCCATGGCAATCTGGATTCTAAATGGGGCACATCGCACTCCAGATTATCATTTGCGTAACCTGGCAAAGCAGGCATGTCCTGAGGTCCTCAGTGACCCGAACAGTGATCCAGAGGATCCAAATGCTCCCACTCAGCCACTTATGTATGATGCTGGAGTGTATTTCCTATGTGATGTGGTGTGGGACACAAGCACGCACGTCTATCGGATTCCATATTCCAAGACATATGAATCCCATACAGTCCCTCATGCATTTGAGAAGGGCACAATGAACGAACTTTGCCACACAATTGGAGTCGCAGTGCTGCAACCAGCCCATAGACGATCACATTCTGAACGTACCAACAACCGTACTTCAAATCAGACAATTGATGTTCGTTCCATCCGACTCCAAGAGCATCCCCTTCCAGTCATTGGCCACTCTCTGGACCGCCTTCCTCTTCCACCTCCTGATTGTCCTCAGGGTCCTGATGTTGATTATTTTCATCGTCATGGTGGAGGAAATCGCCTCCTTGTTCTTCCTGACAATCATCCAGAACTGGATGAGCCTGAAAACCCCCTCAAAAACTGTGTCCAGCTAATCTTGGAGCAAATGTTCTATGACATCCTCCATGAATCCCCGAACCACAAAAACCGCTCCCAAGGTCCATGGACCAACATCCCACTTGCTCTGAGAGAGCAACATGCAACAGAAGACCTCTACCTACGCCTTGAATTCCCATTTGATGCTGTTCAGTACATCATTTGTACCCAGGAGCAGTGGCTCAAACATTTTGATCGCTTCTTTCCTTCTATCATTCCCACTCAGCCTCTCCAGAACTTCAAAAAATGCCGCTATTTTAGCTCTTATCTCTCTCTTATACAACAACTATCCCCTCAAAGGCTCTCTTGGGTGCGTGCTGAGCTCCGAATGAAATTCAACTTGCTTGCTTGGGTTCCATACACTGAATCTGATCGCATGTGGTGTACAAAAAAAATGGACTCTTCCAGATGGAAACATTTGCCAGGTGGTGGCAAGGAAGGGCCTAAAATTGCAGTCAATCCCACTGTCCACCCAGCAATTCATGGCCAACCTGGACTGCGCCCATCTCCAATAGTGGTCGAACCTGTGCAAGAAGAAGATCAGATTCAGGATTACACTGATGCAGGGAGCGAAGATGCTTCAGATGAGCCTTAACTTCCTTTATCCTCCTAGTATGCCTTGCTACAGTGTACCTATATATCATTACAACTTCATGGCATACGCCATGCTTTTTGTACTGCTTTGTGTCCATAATAAATTCCATAAATGTCTCAGTATGCATTGTCAAGAGATTAGAGATTAAATTAGGTTAGGACCCAAGAACAGGTTATGTAGAACTTTTGCATTTTGCTTGCTACCTGCTTAATGTAGCCAGACTCTCCAAGCATGTAGTCTCTGTGTGTATGTGAGTGCCCTGACCATCAAACCCACTTCCCAATTTGTCTGGTGTCCCTCTCTGAGGAGGAGTTGGAGATTTCCAGCCCAATGTGCACCTGAGATTAGATATTAACCACAGGTACCTGACCAGACATTTTGGGTCATCTGTTTGGATTCTTGCACTGCCATACAACCTCCAGGGTGAAATGAACTGCCCTGGAGACAATCTCCACCATCTAGCAAGGGATTCAAATGAAACAACACGGATATAGGTTTTCACACATCTTGGAATATACAGTAGACTACCTCATAATGCATAACATGATAATGCATATTGTGTCATAACGCATAGGCCCAGGGAGAAATTTTGGGCCCTGGCCCAGCTAAAATGGAACCTGATAATGCATAAACCTAGTAATGCATGGGATTTTGGACTCCCCGATGCTATGCATTATGAGGTAGTCTACTGTAGTGTAGTAGTGTAAGCCTATGGTGTCCATGCTCTACCCATATTCCAGATCAACCCCACTGGCCCCACCATTTTGTGTTTTTCTGTGCCCTTCTGCATTGATGTCACCTTAGTTCCCATATAGTTGGAAACCACCTGGGGGTGGAAACACTAGGAGTGATCAGACAGGAAACAGAACATAAACGAGCATATAATTGTGAGAGGAAAAAGCGAGGAAAACAGAATGGGTGTACTACAAGCAGGCAAGGCCCTATATATACTGTATGGAGGACAAGGTGATGTCGATGCGGAAGGATGCAGAACGGTTCGGAACAGCACGGAGGAGTGGAGCAAGTGGAGTTGGTCTGAAATGTCTGGAATATGGATGGAGTAGTGGAGCGCATGGACGCCATAGGCTTACAACAGTATATATAGCACTCTGCCTGCTTGTAGTAGATCATCTTCTGTTTCATTACCAGTCTTTTCATCTTGCAATCATAAGCTCATCTACGTTCTGTTCCCTAGCTTTTGTTACCCACAAGTTCTCAGAGAATATATTTTGCAAATTCAGACTTCACCATTTAATGTTACAAAGATCTAAAGTAGAGAACAGTTGGCTTCCAACATATTTATTATTCATGGGAACTAACACATGAAATCAATAGATGCTCTTAGAGCACATACATGCAACTCCAAACATCTATCACCTTTCTTCAAGGTATTCACCCTCTGTAAGTGATACTCTGCTGCTCTGAAACTTCCACCGCCTAATACCATTCCAATCACTGAATCAAGTAGATGAATGGCGTGTGTTATCTCTGAGTCACCTTTTGCGATGTCCAACATACACCCTATGTGCCAATGGACAATCTCATCGCAGCGTATGAGCAGACCCTGATCAAATATCATTGCTTGTCCTGCATCAGACCTCTGCAAGTTAATGTCAGCCTCTTATCCAATGTCATTTTCTTGATCATTCTTTACCTCTTTAATCTGCCTGGTCACATTGGGGAGTTGTCCATCTGCTTGCTCTTTCAGTGCGTTCAACACAGCATGTGCCACCAGCTGACAGTCAGCCTGAACCCATAAATCAAACAAATGTTGAAGCTTTCTTTGTTTTTGGAACTCCAGATTGATATAGACTACACGTGGCAAGCTGTCGGCATCTGCTTGGGTTTGCTGAAGATGTTCCACGAAGTTCCGAATTGTTGCCTGTGTTCTGGAGATGTGCATGCCTGTCCCAACCACCAGTACCAGATCAACTGTTTTTTCTCCACACAGGTCTTCTCACTGCATGTCAGCAATACAGTATTCATCTGGACTGGTTTGGCCATACAGGAGCACATCTGGAATCATCTGGGGAATAGATTGCACCCGTTTTCCTGTCTCCTGCCTCTGCTCTTGAACTCCTTTGCAGCTTGTACAAAGTGGAAAGATGCCATATGCAAGTTCATCTCTGTGTTGTTCTTCCTCCTCTGTTGCATGGCAAGATTGGCAGTATAAGTAACGCAGAGTTCCATGCAGTGGAATGCATCTCCATGGCTGCTGTTCACTTTCTTCATGTGTTCGATGGTATGTTGACAAACCAACTTTGCGCTCCAGACCATCGATATTCTGTGTATACATCCGCACCAATGTTCCACGTTCATCCAACTTTTTCACCATTTCATGGAACATAGTTGGTTTGCTTTTGTCCACCACTTGGGCTAAAGTGGTGATGAATCGTCCAAAGACTCCATGCTGACTCTTATCCTGAATAATACAGTGTGACCCACCAATGGTCCATACTACCAACACACTGTCTCACTCACAGCAATCATTGAAAACTGAAACATATCCTTTAGTTTCCTCTTGGTCAGTTCTGGTACTCCAGGAATTGGTTGATTGCTTCTGAAGTCAGGTATCCCTGCTTCCACAGAGATCCCTGCACCTATGGAACTTGGTCAACACTCACATCTGAATGTTATGGCTTGTAGTTGAGCACTCACCACATATCAAAATGATCCCTTTTGCATTCAAGATGGCTGACAACACAGTTTGTGTATTAGAGTCTTCAGAATTGAATGTACACTTGGTAATTGACATGAAGTTGTTGGAATTTTTTTGGGGGGGTAAACTTGTGAGTTTATCCGAAGTCGGTAAAGGGAACGGAAGAAGCCTAAACCTTACATAATAAACTAAGAAGCAAGCATGGAAGTGTATTGTACTAGCCAGCTGCTTGTTCTGTGACTACAACATCGTGCTTTGTCTGTCATTTGGCTCATTGTATAATTCATTGCACCTGTGTACATGCCTTCACACATTACATTTTTCTCAAGGGCATACACCATACATGACAACAATAGTCTATGTTGCACAAGTTCTAATTCAGTGAGTTCATTTTCAATACTCAATTCAGAATGCATGAGCCATGCAAATCACCAATGATGAGCAAAAGTAGTATTTCAAAGGAATCAATATGGAAAATAAGGAGTCAAGTCTGCTAGCCATGGTAACACATCAACCCTTGGACAGGTGCCACCCAGTAGTGTACTTGTGTCCCCATTTGCTCAGCATGATAATATCTAAGGAGAGCAGATAGTACAAATCGCATAGGGTAGGCATCCTGCCATCCAAGCATATCGCCCTTTCAGGTCCAGGTGGCTGACTTATGGACTAGTCCACATGACAAAGTGTAAGACCTAGGTGTACCAGCACATGGCCTCCTGGGTAGGTGCCTCACCATCAGGTTATAACTCGCTGACATGTAACCTCTTGGGTAGGTGAGCAGGATTTCAGAGGAACCATCTAAGCAAACAAGGAGCTGAAACTGCAAGCCGTGGAGACACATCACCTCCTGGGCAGGTATCTCATGGCAGCGTACTCATGTCCCCATTGCTCAGTATGGTGACTTCTGAGCAGAGCAGATGGTGCGAAAAAACAACACCTAGGATCTGCCATCCATGCATATCACCCTTCCAGCATCCAGGCAGCTGACTTAGGGACTGGCCCACGCGACGAAGAGTAAGACCTGGGTGTACTGGCACATAACCTCCTGGGTAGGTGCCTCACCGTCAAGTTACTCGACATACGACCCATCAACACGTTGCCACTTGGGTAGGTGTCTTAGGTGTCGCAGTGTCGGTGTGGACCATCTAGCAGGGAGAGTTTGCTACGCCGCCTCTTTTTTCGGTGAAGGCGATTTGAGCGGGGTGTGACTTTCCTCGGCAATATCCGATCTACGTCGGTTCTGGAGTTTTCCGAGACAGTTTGCTCAAGGTGCCGGCGGCATTGTGGTATCTGTTAATTGACATCCGTCAAGCTCCACCCACAATGAATTTGACCAGTGCTGGCCTGCAAGTGCTGACGATTTGGAGATTCTAAAGGGTTTCGCTGTAACACAGATCAATTCTTCTGCGTTTATCTAAAGGGTCCGAGTCGCTGGTTCGTGCTGACGTAGTACTACTAGCCTCAAGTCTTTGGAAGAGTTCTTTGGAGCCACGCAGGCAAGCATATTTTGTTGGAATTCATAAAATAAACTTCGAAGTTTGGTATTGGAGGGCTCAGGATGGACTTAAGCTTAGGGAGCCAACTTGAACGATTCCGTATGTTTCCGAGGTCAGCCGCCGTTCGACCTTGTGAAAGACAGTAACGCTCAACGGAAAATCAGTACGCAGTGGCTGAACCTTGAGTGTCCGAATGTGAGTGCGATGGGCCCCTTGTGCGAGTAGTAAATTGCGCATTAATACTATCACGCCTTGCATGGTGGCGCCGGGCAGCACAGTAAGTCGGAAGCTCAGGTGAAGAGCGCGTGATGAAACGGTGGCTCGATGTCAATGATACACTAATTGCAGAACGACTGACACTCTCAAGTGCATGCTCAGCTCCGGATAGCATCTGAACGTCCGTCTGCGAGTGCTCTATCCATCGCCGAACGAGCGATCACCGTCCTCGAAGATGATGAATGTCTGAACGCAGGTATGTGGTGCTCGGCCCTTTTGCACGCTGTAACTGAGCCGTCGCCGCTGAGCCATCTACTGGGTCGGTCGCTTTATCGAGGCTACGGATCCGACCTTACGTTCGAAGGCACGGTCGAACTGGTGACTTCTGGAGCGTCGGTGCAGCCTCAGGCACGTCCTTCTTCCTCTTGCACCGTGATCTTTTGGTCCGACCTTGGCAGCATCCCATCACCCACGACATGGGTCCCTTACATCTTTCGACGTGCGCTACCCCTCCGTCGCATCAGACCCCTGTACGTTCTCGACGCGGCGCTCCGAGATCAACGTGGCGCACGACTAATAGACCCCTCCGTCCGCCCTAGAACCTTGGTCTCCTCCGGTGCACACGCGTTCGCACGGGGACAGTCGACGTGGCGCGCATTGTCGTCCCGCGCGCCATATACACGACTGCCAGCGATAGACGAAGCGGTACGAGACGTCGGCCGCAGACAACTTGAGACTCGGAGCGGTCGCTGTGGTTCTTCCGCGGATGCGATGCAGGACACGGCGGGCGCGGTTCTGGGACTCGGATGGAACCTCGGCTGATGGCGTGTCGAGGTCTGGTTATAGTTCAGGCTCGGCGCGGACGCAACCGACACTCGTGGTTGACAGTGGTGGGTTGCTGCTGAAGCATCCAAGGAGTTTAGGAAATGTGGGTCAAGGACCGGACGTGGCTGCTGACTGACCCGAGGCAGAAGCGTTTAAAGCGGGACGTTGGGCTGAACAATCACAAGACAGATGGGCTAGAATGGCTTGCAGCATCTCAGGTACGAATCGCCCCGTAGATCTCGACTTGTTCATCACGGGAAAGTCAGGAGCCGGTGAATATATTACGGCTCGCACGATCGCTGACGTCCCTTCGTCCGGGACAAGACAATACCGAAAATGATGTCCGCGGCTTAGTGACGAGGAGATTGACTATCCATTTTCGTAGTGAGTTGGGACAAATTGATGTTTCCATAAACTCATCTGAGAAGCGTACAAGATCCAATTGTGGTCCGTGGCCGTATACACCCGATGCTGGCGTCCTTCTAATGACCGAAGAGGTTCAAAAATCAGAGCCATCTTATGCGTACGCTCACGTTGAATGATACGTGTTTTGCTGACACATATCTGATCTTCTAGCAAGTTGTGGTATACATTCACCACAGGGAGCATGGCGATTGCACATACGGACTCTGAAACGTTTACAGCAAAGGTATGGTCAAGTCTTCTGTAGGAGTTCGGCTATATAAAAAGTGTTGACAGGCAAAGATCTTACGCCGTCCCAAAACGCAGCCATCTGCGCAGCAAATACTTCGCCTGTTTATATATATATCGCTGCTCTACCTCTCTGCACGACTAGAATGATCGGGTAGAAGACAGAATCAGTTGCCGGGAATTGCGTTGCAGATACCTTCAACGTGGTAATACTTGAATGTCTCCGGCATCAGCTCCCCACTCCGCCATTCGTGGGACGCGGGACAGACCGTCAAGCACCGTTATTGAAAATTTCTGGGGCTGCGAGCTTTGGGAGTTTGCTGAAGAGGGTATTTATCAAGCCGTACCCAAACATTGAAGCGTCTTCAGCGAGAACTTGGTTCTGTCTCCGTTAGCTCAAGGTTATGTGTAATATGTTTCAAGACGACCTGCCTGCTAGTCGAACAGACAGAACAGGTTGACAGAAGACTGTCCAACGATGGTGAGCACCTCCGTATGGTCCAAAGTTGGAAGTACGGACTCGACAGAGAGACAGAACAAGCGAACCCACTTGAGTCGGAGCCGTAATAACTTTGCGTACCGATGGTGGCGAAAAAAAAAACATCTGAATGCTTTTAGTGGATCGACCGGTGTTATAAGAGGGATAGGACGTACAGTGAGATATTAGAGTAAGCATTGCGTCGTTTGAGGTAAATATGTGACCCGTTCGTCAGGTGCGCAGCTTGTTAAGGGAAGACCGTGTCGGGTGATCTCAATCGACGACGCACCCAAGTTCTCCAGAGTTTCGTTCCCGGAATGCCAGCTACTGGCGGCGCACGATGAGGATTGCGAGGGCGATGAGCGAGCACCAATTCTTGGATGAAGGCGATGGATGCCCTGAAGGTCGTGTCAGACTACCGTGGCCCCCTTGCACAAAAGGCAAAGCATGTCGCGCTGGGTCTAAAATCCATCCGCAGCAGCACAAACATCCGGACTTCCATATGACGGTGTCCTCATTCCGATGTGGTTGACTTTTCTGGAGAATAGACCCTTGTCGAAAGGTTTGACTGATCCGGTGTCTCTGCAGTGCCGGCAATGTGAGACGAAGCCGGAGTCGAGGTTACGACTAACCGTGACGACGAGTATGTTAGGTTGTTGACGGCGAATACGATACTAGGTGGGAGTGGTTCATGTTGGCGAACTGTGAGGTGAGTTTGCATTGAAGAGGATGCAGGCGTTGCCAAAGAATTCGATGACAAACTCTATTGCATGAGCTGAGAATTCTCATTTCCAACAAGCTGGATAGGTGTGTCTTCATGCGATGCAACAACCATTTCACCACTGGATAACGTCTGCTGTTTGTAAAAATAGTCTTGGGCAAGGAAAAGAGGCCATAACTCAAGACGACGAACTGGTCCTAGGCCGTGCGCTTCATGTGCTAGTAGGCATTGTTCGCGAGCTGGAAGATATGACGCTTGAAGGAAGGCCGATTGTTCTCCGTTGTGTCCCAATACGTACTTTTGGACAATGGAGTCGCGGGGATTGACGGCGATCAGGACGGAGATCAACGACAATGTTCGTTGAATCAGGTGAAAAGAAGAGAAGGAAAAAGAGAATGGAACGAAGTCTCTTGAAGAGGACAACACTCACTTTCTCACAGTAGTACTTCTTTTTAAGGGATGTTCCGAGGTCTTCCGAGCACGGTATGAGAGCCTGTATTCCAAGCATTCATATTATGTAATCCTCATCGTTCGCCCCAGTTCAAGCAAATTACATCCAGAGATATTTTGAATACCGTCCTAGGTCAAGCAGGTACGCCTTGATGCAGTAATTTTTATCTTCCATAACTCCGAGCACCTAAATGACTTTGAAAAATGCATATATGTAATATGTTTTCAGGTGACGGTGAATGAGCAGTAGGAAAACACAAGACGATAGAGAATATCCACCATATTTGTTTCATCTCAGTCCAGTTATGTAGAACGACCAATGGTTTTGTCCTCAGTGGTGTAGTACAGAATACTACGGAATAAAACAGGAAAATCAATACGTGCGTCTATCCTGAGGAGTTGGCTATATGTCCCTCTAAGAATTGTACCTGACGCTGCAAATTGAAAACGCGGGTCATCAGAGTTTCTTTTTCTACTTTATGCTGTGACAGCCTTTGCTCCATGTTTTGCAGACGTGCTTCCAACTCGTCGATATCGCCCTGCTCATAAATCGGTTGGGATGCTGCCTTCTTACCTCGAGGGGCTCGAATAGAAAATACACCTGTGTTCCTTAGTACATAACTGGTGGAACAACCATAAATGTAAACCCACCTGGGATATGACAACGTGTTCTGTGCTCTACACACACCCCACATGCACGCTTCCCGCCCTGGGCAGGCCATATGCATTCCGACCCACGTTTCTGACAGGCTTCACAGACCTACAAGACAACGATGAGCGAGAACTCCAAAGAAGCAGGATATTACTAGCCTTGGAAGAATGTGCTCCCTCCGATTCATCTACTCTGTCAGCTGGGGCTTTCCCTTTCCCTTTCGAGCTGTCCGACGGACCAGCCTGGATATCTTCCCGCTTGTCATCTTCGATGACAATTTTATGTGTGTTGCGTGAAACAGTTCTTCTTTTTGTATCGACACCGTCATCTTCGTCTCTCTGTCTTGCGCGCTTTTTGCTCCGATCGGGAACCGGCTTTCCGGATGTTCCGGCGCGTGCTTGGGGATGATCGCCGCTTGTTTGCTCACCGTTATCGCTACCGGAAGATCCATTTGTACGGCCAGGCGGTGGCAGTTGAAGGTGGGTTGGTCGTCTCAGCCTCAGCACTAACTTTTCTGAGGGCATAGGATTTGGTTGGTTCGGTGGTGCTCCCTGTAAGCCCAAAGGAGGTTCCAAACACGCTTTCAAATTCACTATATGTATGTGAACCGCCGAATCATGAGATTTGGTACTGTAAGGCGGTCTACTCACCAGGAGGAGGTAGCGTGTGCCACCAGAAATCACTACCCTTCGGTTCACGAAGCGCACCTGTAGGCACGTCCACGTACTCCTCTCCCGTCACACAAGGATCGTCTGCTCGCACGCTCTCGAAGCAGAGCGTGTCGACTCGCATACCGCTGCTGTAGTGGTTCAGCAACATGTTTCTCAAGCTCCCCAGAAGCCTTGGATGTGGCGAACTGGAATCTGGTGCAGGAAGTTGTGCCTGAATTAATGATGAGACATGTACGCCGCGTAAGGCGCGAATCCGGTCATACCATTTCGGCCTGTAGTTGGTCACACATCCAGGGCTTCCAGACTTCGGCCGGGCCCACCACACGAGGGACGAGTGCGAGAACAGCCCGTACGCGGGAAGTAACGAGGAGAACGTTCTCTTCGATGTTGTTGTGCATCGTGTCGACGGCACTTTACAGCTCAAGGAAGAGCACCCACGGAGTGCGCGAGTGCGTCGGAACTAGCTGTAGACCGCGTATTACGTAATTGTCGCCGTTGACGCCACCGAACTAGACTTGACTCCCTTACTTACTTTTTTCCCGTCCTTCCTCGCTTAATGGAACGGAATTGTCTCATACGGTGCCATTTTGGATCGAAATGGTAGAACTGCGACTCCATTCGCTCAAGTATGTAGAGCACACTCGCGATTTGGGGCGATCGAATCCAGTCCCGCTTCGGTAGGCTGCCACAAGCACTGGTGGCGACGTGAGTCTCGAAAAACGTATGTGCTCGTCCTCATGTACTAATATGTAATGGATTTATTTGTCTTAATACACAAATCGATGGTAGTGATAGTGTTTGCGTTTCACGCGGTGATAAATTATTCCGGTGCGGAACATGGCTGACTTGTAACCGACGCATTCCACAGGCAAGCCCAATCTCAAGTATTGTCCATGAACTCAATTAGAGTATCAGATCAATCGTTGCACATCGTATTAAATGGTTGAGGACATTGAACATGATGCAACCCGGGGACGCCGTGTGGGTCACGCCTTAGCCATCGCCTTTCCTGTACCGACGGCGGAGTGCGCTCTGGCACAATGCTGTGATTATTATTACTTTGGTATATATTATAATTTGTTTTGAGGCTTCGCAGTTACATGTAACCTCTTGTACGTCGCTGTCGGACTAAGGGTCGGCCCTTCGGGTTGACGGGGTGTTTGCTTTTGTTTCCTCCGGTTACGTATTATTACATAAGGCTCGTGTACTCCTTCGGCGGCTGCGAACATAGCTGCTGAGTGCATACTGTTCACCTTATATCCAAGCCAAACACCATCTGCACCATCATGGTGGCATTGCAAACTGTCGATATCGACGTCCTAATTACTACTGTTCGCGTGCAGACCGCGCTGGATCTTGTCCCTCGTCTTCTTGGCCCGAAGGATACCTGGGTGCCCTGGATGCGCGATAACTTGGCCTCCGAGCTCGTAAAGCACGCCGTCAATATCATTCCCGGAGATGTGTTTACGTTTTCTCATACAGACCAAGCTTCCACCACCTACTTCAAGCTACCCTCACTCTAAGCTCCTTGGAAGCCTCAAAGATGTACTTTTGGAGCACTACAGTGGTGCCATGACCATTGATAGTCTCCACTTCAATCGTGTGCGTGGGGACGACCCGTCTGTTACCGACCCAAGTTTCGTGTATGTAGCTGCCGATGCACTCCCTCGGCTGGACGGGGGTGATTTCTGGTGGGAGAGGCTACCACCATCCAGTGAGTTTCATTTTGTTTTCATCTTTTCGCTTTCTTAACTTAAATATCCAGTCACTTTGTTACCTATGGCAGAATCAGAGAATTATGCACAAGATCCTTCCTCTGACGTCATTTCCACACAAGTGGCCACCATTTCCGAGCTCACTTTGGGTGCAAAGAAAAAACGCAAGAAGGTTTCATTTGGAAGTCTTTCTGTCAACGAGGCTGGTGCTTCTGGAGCTCAAAGTACCAGCTCGGGTCACATGGAAAGAAAACGGGTCTCAGCATCAGACCTGCATAGACGCCCTAGGAAGCAGAAGAAGCTTTCTCCCATGTTCACTCCTGCAGTTTTCAGCGACGAGAGTGATAATGACGACTGGTCCGGGCGCTCCACACATATAAGTCCAGAAGGGAAAGGAAAGGAAGCTGTTCCTCCCCAGTCTGCCATCACAGACACACCGAAGGCATACCTTTTCAAATGCAGGCCTTTCTGAACCCACTAATCTTGTTCAGGTGTGTGATGCTTGTAAATCCCGTGGATTGGCATGTGTATGGCCCAATGGGCCTGATGCCAAGCGTGCATGCACCGAGTGTGTCACTCACAAAATCAGATGTACAATTGCAGGTGAGCAAAGTTTTTGTGACTCTTTATCCTTCTCGGCTGAAGGGCTCAGGGGTGTTTTCCATTCGCCGTCGACGTGGAAAAGTGGCTCTATCTCAGTCATCGGAGGCACAGGAAAATAAGGAAGACCTGAGACAGCTCATTCATGAACTGGCTGATCGTGTCGCAGACCTCGAGAAAAGGCAGGTTGCCGATGAAGAAGGTGATTCCAGGATGTCGACCAGGGTGGCGAGGGTCGAACTCCAGGCCAGACGGGTGGGCAAAGCAGCCAAGTCTCGGGGATGCTAGGTGTCTTTGTGCTGCGTTCTCATCACCGACAGACTTGTGTGCACGGATGTATTCAGGTTAGACAAATAGAATGTGTGCGCGGGACGCTGGATGATTGTGTACCTCAGACGTTGCGGATCTCTGTTGCACTGACTAAAAATCTTGCATTATTTAGCACACAAAAGGAAATACAGGGCCTGTGTCAGCTATCATGCGTCGCTGTTGTGTTGCCAATGGCCCGTTTGCCAGTGCCTGCACAGATGGTCCCAGCTCCACCTCGCCTGTGCATATTTCTTGGCCATGTCGAGAGACCTGCGAGGGATTGTTATTCCAACCCCTTGCGAGAGATGTTGACCTTGACACAACGTGGAAGTCCGAGGGGCCACCGTTCCATGCAAGTGATCACCTCTGAACCACCTAGTCCAGATGAGCATACAGTGATACAGAAACTAGTGGGCTCACCAAGCACAGTTGCTCATGGTCTCCAAGACCTTTCCCCAATGAGAAAGACAAAAGTTGAACTCGTCTTGCATACAACCTGTTTTTGTCAACTGGTATGACACGGTCCAAGCGCCGTCGTTGTCGAAATGCTGGGGTGCTATGTAGTTCCAGCAATGGTATGCAGTTATTCCATAGCTCCCAAGCACGCACGCCTCCTGGCCAAGCTTCTTCATTTCAGTGACCACAGAGTGAGCGTGTGGCTCGAGTCTTGCAAGGATACACTCAATGTCCTGTCAAAATATGGTCAAGGCTTCAGGCGGACACGTCCATTCATGTGAACTGACAGAAGCATAAGCAAAAAGGGCGTGAATGTCCTCTGGGCTTAGGATTTCACTCCCCGGATAAGGCGCATAGCCGTCCCCTGGTCGTCCTCCGGATGGCTGGCGGGACCCAAGGGGGTGCATCTCACCGTAAGCCCAATCAGAGAAAGCTTCACGGCGCCTTAACTTGGTCGTGAACTTCTTGATCTTGGCCTGGTTCTCTGCAAGTAGCCGCATTTCATCCTCCTCCAGCAACTTGTAAACCATTCCAGCAACCTGTCCTACCTCAGCATAGTCTCTGCTATGGGATGGAGGTAGAAAACGGACCTCCTCACTGGTGCCAGCCTTGACCAAGTATATGACGAACTGACCACAGCGGTCATAGATATGCTGATTGAACCTGAGAAGGTCGAGGTTAATGCTGTCCACTGACACACAGTTTTCTGCATTCGTGCTTCTCTGAATGATGGAAGAGAGAGGAATCAGGCCCCGACTTGAAACTGAAAGCCTGGGGGTCATACCAAGGGGCTTATTACATAGTTCTTATCTGGAACTATTTTCGACGTCATGTTCGTTGACAGAGATATTCTGGACACACTTCTGCGAATTCTCCAAGTTCCGACAAACTTCGCAAGTCTTGTCAGCAGGATTCCGGTTCCGGTTCCGGTTCCGATGGGAGCCGGACTTCCAGCGCTTACGGTCATCGCGTAACTTCCTGCTCAGCCTGAGTACATCTTTCATTTCCTCAGAGAGCTTTGACTTGGACACTTCAGTGTCAGTTAGTCTGCAGATAGCTGTGTACATTTTTTCGGCATCTCTAGGTTTGAGCTATTTAGAGGTCAGCATCTGAGAGAGTGTGATCATATCGAAGGATTCACGTTCATCTCTCGAGTATTTGACACAGACCAAAAAAGCCAGTCAAAACATGCACTCATAAAGTTCTGTTTCGAGGTTAGGAAAAATATGGAATGTGGCTTGATGATCATCGGGATCAGCTTCCGATCAGATATGAGGGCGAGAAGGCGCCAGGGCTCGATCCGTGAACTCTCTTCACTCGGAATCGTTAGTTTGTCCATTTCCTCTCGTATATCGTCTGACTCGATTGGAACGAATCCTGCAGTCAGGTTCATCAGACAGGACAATAGAGCTTCCCTCCATTGATATTTCCTAAAGCTGTTCTTCAAAAAATCCGATCGACTAGTGATCTCCATTGACGGTTTTGAAACAGATAGGATTATTTTTGCAAGGCCTTTCTCCTGAACCACAGAAACCAATAGGTGAACAAGTGGACGAATAGATCATAGACTTACTGCAATGAGGGGTTGTAATTCTGCTTGAAACCTCCCTCTCTTACACACTTCTCGCAGCTCACGGAGGGTCTCAATGGCAGCCTTTTCTGTACTCTGGATAGACTGTACTGTTAGCGCAAAGTGATGTACCATTGGTCAAATAAGACAGTATACCTCACATGGATTTTCTACAAAGAACGTTTGCAGTGCACGTGTCCATTTCTTCACAAGCTTCTGAGGATCTTCCGAGACCCTCCGGAACCATTCAGAGCTGCCCAGTTTTGGTCTGCCTTCTCGATCATCTTCTGCTTCTAGTTCAGGATCTGTGAAATGACTGCCTGTCTCCTTCACGAAAGGGTTTTCCATTGCCGAGTGCTTTTAAAGGGAGAAGGGGCCATCATAGGCAGGATTACAACGGAAAATGAAAATCAAACTCACCCCAACCACAGAGCGTAATTCCAGACTGCTTATCATGGCAGAGATGTCATCTACCCCTGGTGCAACGTTCGACATATCTAACCACAGGTTTTGACATACAAGGAGTGCTTGCTGATCAGTATTGAGATTCTGGCACTTCACACCGTGGCTTTGCAAATACTTTTGGGCCAGGGCGACCTGTCGTATGTGTGAGCCATCCATTGACAAAAGTCTAGTATGTTGTATTACTTACTGCAGAGTGGTCGAGACCAAACAGCCGCGAAACCTCTCTTTCCCAATTCTTTACATCTTCTTCAGTTTGCAACGGATCTCGGCGTAGTATCGTTATGTACCAATCCGAGAAGCGAAAATCAACAAATGTAGCAAGCGTTGACGTAGCAAGCGTTGACATGATCGATCTGGAGTGAGTGACTTACTGTGTGAACAGCGTTAGCGAGGCCGTGGGACTTCGACTTCGCCCGAAGGAGGCCAGGCCAGCGCAGTGCTAGGGTATCGTTAAAAAGTCAGTATTTCCACGCATCCTTGAAAAATGGGTGTTTAAAACATGTTTATTAACACGTTGTAAATTTTCCAGGGGTAGGTACTGTTAAAAATGTGAATAAATTAGTACAAGTATAGGGCTGCTCGTTCTGTGTTACTCGGACGCGGAGTGCCAGCTGATGCGGACAGCCTCCCCCCAAGTTCCTCGTGCGCCTATTAGTATTACCAAAGGCCTTACCTATGGAATATTTTTAACCTTGGTGGCTGATTTGAACGAGTCACGTACATACATAGGCTGGGTGAAGCAATCACACGGTGACACCGCCCTCCCATATGTCGCATGCACACTTGAACTCACGACCATGCCATCCCCTTGACACTATGCTACAATCTATCACCCATGTCTATGATCCATGCCATTCCTACCATCTCACCTCGTTCCTGACCCCTCCACTCGTAGTATAAAACAGAGATGTACTCGTTAGGTTACCTCAGCTTCAACAGAGGATTTTACCCTGTCTGTTTGCTCTTCGTGAGACGAGGCCGCCAACGCTTGATCTTCCGCTTGATCTTTTTTGACATCTTAATCCTCGACTCTTACTCGGAATTGGACGTGACGTCTTCCTCTAGCGACAATGACATTGGCGGATTCATCTTCGGACTCTAGCTCCGGCTCGGATGATGACTCGGATCCTGGCCGAGGCAGGCGCCGGCGTCGTCGACCTGGATGCGGTTGTATCAAGCCCATCGAGCCATCAATGTATGACGGCACACCGGATTCTCGAGCCTTCAGAAGGAACCGTGTACATTGAAGCCGGCGATGTGAGAGGCGGAACCAAGTGTTCGTCTTCACACTATCTAAAGGTCGAGCGTACGAGTTCTATCAGCGCGAAATTGCCAGAAACCCTTACGTGTTGAGACTGCGAGAGTTCTTCCTCGAACTCTCTAACAAATGTCTTCCGGACGCGACAACGCGAGTGCCTGCGATCAATGTATCAGAACGTTAAAACGGTTCGGAAATTCTTGTCGGACTTACAGGCGTCGTGGGACCTCATTGGCGACGTGACTGAGCGCGATCAGGTCACTTGCTTCTGGTTCGGGTTGAATAACTAGGCACGAGAAAGCGCGACCTTGCAAGAGGTCGCGGATATGGCCGAAATCGTTGAGATTGTCCACTCCGCTGATCCGAGTGGATGGTCAACCCGTCGGGGCAAACAATGAACCAATCATGAATGGTCCCGTGACCGCACCCGGCAAACGCCCGTGACCCCAAGCTGCTTAACGAGAATCGTGAGGCAGACTCCTCTCCCACAGAGGGACTGGCTCGTGCTGGCCCAGCCGAAAGACCTGGAGAACATGGTCAGAGCTTTGAACATAGATATCGGAGACAAGATCGAAAGCAAAAAGCACGCAAGACACAAGCCCGCGACGCCAACCCTGGGCAAAGGGTCACGGAGGGGACCAAGCTCAATGCGGAGTAACACACCTACCGAGCAGCCAATAAATTGTATTTCAAATGCGGCCAGGACAGGCACTTCGCCCGTGACTGCCCAACTGATAATGTAGCCGCAGGGAGTAGCTCATTACGACCGCCCGGCGCAATATTGTCGTCCCGTGTCAGCCTGAGCAAACTTCGAGAGGAGTATCTGACAGATGTCACTGACGAAGTTGATGTGTTGATGTTGAGAGCGACTCGCATTGAAGTCGTCTTTGAAGAAGATGACGATCTTCCCGCTCTGCTCGATCCAGAAATCAATAGCGAGCTTGAACCAGAGTCATCTATCGAACTCACAGCTGTGGATATAGACGCACAGCACCTCGGATGTTACGATCTACCTCGGAAGTACTTATTACTACCCGATCGCATGGGCGATCCCATTGCGAGTCGGGCCGAAGACCTGTTGCAGTGGGGACAACCCTACCCAGTGGATGACGGCTTTGATACGCCTGTCACATTAAATTATCAGCGGTTCTTGGTGCAATGGCACTCGTCGATGCATCTTCGACGGCGGCCGGTCTGCGAGTAAAGATCAAATCATCAAAATCGGGGCCGCGCAGCTAATGGCGGGCAACTTTCAGATTAGCAAGTAGTATGCCAACTACCTCGAAGCGGACGGAAGCGCAGAAAACCACCAAGCGGCCGCTTCGACCGATCACCCTACGCACGGAACAGTATGCGAGAATGAGGTCGCGTTGCCGCTGGACGTACCATTGAAGCCTTCGGAGTCCACAGGAATTGTTGATGACCGAGACACGTCAATTGCCAGCACGCTCGGGACCCAACTTAACCAACAAATAGGGGACGAGCAACGTCCATCAAGCGCCTACCATCCTCAGTCAGATGAAGCGATTGCGCGCGCCAACAGCCCTATTGCTCAGACGCTGCGGTCGTGTATCGGACATTCTCTTCGAATGACTCGAACGCGCAAGAAAAACTGAGCGAGACTCGGACGTTCGCCCACAGGCAGAGCATGGAACGGGTACAGCTTGAACACGACTTGAAGGAGGAGGCCAAGTCTGAGCAGGACTTCTCTGGCGAGCAGCTGAAACGCTTTTTAGGTCGCGATCATCGAAACGAAGCCATACCACGGTTGAATCTGTTGATCACAAGTCGCGCCACGTGACAGCATCTCCCTCGGAGGACCGACGCTCGGTTACTTCCGCGTCTCCCAATTGTCCACCCGTCCAGCTCGATCGCGTCACTCCCCTTCCTCGCCAGCCGGATCCGGTTCAGCCGAGACCTAATGCCGTTCTTCCGCCCTCCGAGTCATCCACCACAAATACCTCTGCCAAGTACCTCCCCGTCTCGCCGGCTTCGAGATACAGACAGCACGAGCATGAAGGACCGGCAACTAGCCAACCTGGAGAAGCAGAGTTAGCAGGGGACATAGCAGCCAATCGCGACATGGTTTGGAGGTCTTTGACGACGAAGATGCCAAAGGAAACTTCAAACAAGACGCGGCTGAAGTGAGTTCCGCACATAATCCACCCGCTGAACCATGTATGGCGTAGCCTCTCGCTGGAAGGGGGGATGAAACTATCACACCGCTCTCCTATATGCCGCATGCACACTCGGACTCATGACTATGCCATCCCCTTGACGCTATGCTGCCATCTATCACCCGTGTCTATGATCCCGCTACTCTGAAATACACATACCTGTCAGAACGTTGACATTGACTGAGATTGAAGCAGATTTAGTTCCAACTGATGAATGAGAAGGTGGGAATCAGTACTATTCGCAAGCTTCAGTGTGGGTTACATAAATCCGATACATCGGTCAGCTATTGCGTGAATAGATACTACAACACGTCGTCACCCATGACCGGAAATATGGGGTCCTGGGCTCCGTCTACCAACCCTGGAATTTCGACCAGTTCATTACCGCCTGAGTAGTAGGGACCTTTGCCGTCCACGAAAATCCTTGCATCTTCGACACTCATATTCAGCCATTTTAAGATGCTCTTGGCAGTGGTGATGGCAAAGCCAAATTCGCCCCTCTCCTCATTCGCGATGTCTGACCTATCACTGGCAGCCGGCAGATGCTCTTTGTGGCGGGTATGCTCAAGTATGATCAGCAACAGGCTGATCAAGCTTTTCTTCCCAATCAACCCTGAGGTCACCCCAACTTATCAGTGTAGTCCTGGAAATTATAGCTGTGAACACTCACGTGCGTTTGATCGGTACCGCAGGGCGATAAGCATCCGACACAAAGTACGGAGGAAGCCGGGACGATCATCGTTGGTAAGGGTGCCTTTTTTCTCTAGAGAGGCCATGGATAACACCGCGCGGGTAAGATGCATAGTGTCATAATTATAGAAATATCCCCCGGTGAATATTGCTGGAGTTGGAGTGTACACACAATGCAGCACTCCTGGAGGTTGGAACCTGTGCGACATATGGTTAAATGGAAACGTAACGACAGACATGGTCTTACATGACATCTCCGTGTTCTAGGCAGACAGTGGCCACGTCTGCATTGACGAAGTGACCTTTCTTGTTTTGTTCGGTTGCGCGCTGGTAGGCTTTCGAGAGATTTCGAATGGAATCTGGGCAAAGTTTGTGTTTTGGGCGTATGACTGACCAGATCTTCGCTCCGCAGTTTCCGACGACATAAGTGCACACCCCGCAACAATCATGATGGGGGAACGTGACAAATCCAGGATGCGTTAACAACCTCCATCCATGGGAGGTCCAAGTTCCAGAGCGGATGACCGTCGGTCCCCCTTCCTCGATCATAACTGGGGGTTCTTCCTTATTTTTTGCCTTCGCTGTCTTGATCCACCGGAGGTGCATCGTCTGGTTCCATGCCGTGACGGAGTCAAATATGGGAGCCATCCACGTTGCAGGACTAGGATTTACGTCTTTTGCGTCCAGGAAGTTTCCACAAGTCGTTTCATCCTCCATCAAGTCCACAAATGTTTCCAGCGTGGTCACTTTATGAACCGACTGCGTTTCCTTCCCCTTGCTTGTAGATTCTGCGTGAAGGATTCCATCAACCCACTGACATCTTTGACCTAGGCTTCCAAAGTGCAGCTCCATCGACCGCTTCGAAAACTTCATCTCCAACGCGCGGGTCCACCCTCGGATGACAACCGAAGTAGATCGTGCCATGTACCAGCGAATATTCCCAATAAGTTTTTCCATGGCAGAATCTATTGCATCTACATCTTGGGGACCTTCTGCGGTGAGCACAGGATCTAGCTGCAGTTCCACCACCAAATCGTTCACCCGGAATGATTCCGGTTCCGGTCCGCAGCATGCTTCCGGCGCGGAACGCTCCAAGGATGCGCACTTTGCAAGCTCCCTTGCCAGTATTCCTTCGCTATCCTGTCCGTCACAAGATATATAATATAAAGCGACGTGAAAAGTATTAACGCACGTTTTTCTGGCCTTTTCCTACGAACGGTTCATAGGTCTCGTAACCCCCATGCCACTTTAGCGTTTCCGTGTCCTCGGGGAACCCCGTAGATGCCCAGACAAATCGATGCTACGTGCCAGAGTCAGAATCAATCACCTATAATTCATGAATTATATTTACCGGGTCTCTCCCCTCAATTCCTACCTCAGAGGGACCTGAAGAGCCGACACATGCTCGTTCTGTAACGACGAGAATGCAGCAATGGTCCACAATGATTGTCGGAATACTTACTTCTCCTGAAATGATCGTCTGATTCTCCATGGTGTACTTCTCCTTCATTTTTCCTTTCTGTACCTTTGTGAGCATGATCCAATTTGGATGTCCATACTTACTGCCGGCGGCAGGTAACTTTACACAGGATATTTTCTTTGGGTCGAATGTTCTCTTGAAGTGACGGAAAAGGTCATCCACCTCGTGGAATACAGTCTTCACTTGTTCTCTACCTGATTGGAACGGTGTCCAATAAGGCAGCCCACCCGTGGAGAACGACACAACGGACTGGTTTCCAGCTGGATGCCAGACGAGAGACTCGATTTGGTTGATTGTGAAAGTTTTCCAGCGTTCTGTGCCGTAGATACCGAATGTCGAAGTCGCAAAATCGTATGCGAAATCACCGGGAAGTGGCGATGGTGGCCTCATTCCCCCGTTCAAGAGGTATAGCGTAGCTTCCCCGCCACCGACGTCGATTATCTCGACTGACAAGACAGCCTGGTGATCGTGAGAGTAGTTGGCGAGCAGACTTTCCATGGGCTACTATCAAGTATTGAGAAGTGGCGTGGTGGCGCGGTGGCTTGAGGGTGGACGCGTCGTGTCAGGCGAACTACAACGTGACGTACCGCTTACTTAATGAACCTGCCGCCTGCCTACCGGAACCACGGGAATGAGAGGAAACTCTTGGAGTTCTTAATATATTTCTTCACATGATTATTGCAACGTTCTCTCAAGAAATCAAGATAATAAAGATGCCATTGGTGACTAACTATATGCTTCAGTGGCTTAGGCACCCCAATCCATCCCCGTCCCTGCTGACATAAATCCCATTGCCGAAGACCCTGTCCCCATTGATGACCCTGCTTTGCCTTTTTAATTCATATTATTGTCCCCGTGCCTGTTCGTGTCCCCGTCACATCCCTGTCCCCATCCCCGTTACGTCCCCGTCCCCGTCACACATCCCTGTCCCCGTCACACTTTCATCCCCGTCCGTTACGTCCCTGTCACATCCCCATCCCCGTCCCCGTTACGTCCCCGTCCCCGTCACACATCCCTGTCCCCGTCACACTTTCATCCCCGTCCCCGTCCCCGTTACGTCCCTGTCACATCCCCATCCCCGTCCCCGTTACGTCCCCGTCCCCGTCCCGTTCCCGTCACATCCCCGTCCCCGTCCCCATTACGTCCCCGTCCCCGTCACATCCCATCACCGTCTCCACAACGTACCCGTCCCCATCCCCGTCACATCCCATCCCCGTCTCCATGACATCCCCGTTGCATCTGTCCCCATTCCCCTTCCCGTCTGTTCTCTCGGTCCTCGTCACCGTCACCGTTGACTGTTGGCTTTGGCCTGTCCAATGCCCATTCTTGTATGGTACTTGCTCCCGTCCTTCTTCAGATCCCCGCTGTTTCCGTCGTTTCTGTTTTGATCCACGTCGTAGTTTCAGTGTCTGCTCACCGCCGTCAGACCTCTCCCGGTCACAGAACACATCAGGAAGGTTAAGAAAAACGATGAACACAAGCAGCTACGCCTACGTGCTTGACTGAGGCTGGCATAGCATGTCACCACCTGGCGGGTGCTGAATGGCGTTTGGACACGCCATTTCATGTATCAAGTTGAGCATTGTGGTCACTGGTACATACGGCCTTAACATTTGCTACCTGTGATTAAGTTGGGTTTGGGTTTGGGTTAACCGCTGCCAATTACAATACGAAACGCGTCCTTGAACGCTCAGGCAAACGAGACGATGCTGAACGACAACGGGGGTGCACGAGGTCTCCAGAGAGTAAACAAGACAGCAGTGCTGTGTGGGCCTCTATTCGTGTGCAACGCCGTTGCTGCAGTAACCAGCGAGTGAGGAGCGCAAAATTCAGCGAACGGAGTCCGCGAATGGGGCTGACCAGCAGCGGTGAAGAGAGGAAAAATGTGGGGGTGAATAAAAGGCCATGCTTAGTTGTCTGCACAGAAGCAGTTTAGAATTGTGAAATGGTCTGTCGGATGGGGTGCCGAACCACGCTATCAAGTAGCACCTTCAATATGATACCTACGTGATGCCCTAAGAAGTTTGCATGTTTTCAATTGCCAACCTGAGTTCATGGCCCCTCTGATGGCAGCCACGGAATCCCACTACTAAGTCGAACACATCACAGTGCCATAAACGTCGTCACTTCGCCGTCCTCTGGAGTGTTCTCTGCCGTTTGTTACGACTCGATCATCGCCCTTGCCCTGCCTGCCCCCTGGTGCTTGTTCTCGCTGGCAGCGTCCTCCTCCTTTCCTTTCCCGTACCCATTCACATAGGTTGTCACTGAGGGGGTCTGCCGCCTCACAAAGAAGCAACATGTCCCGCTCATCGTCGCCCAGAGTATGTTCCACCCCTATTGTTCTGTTGATTTGTGGCTAAGGGCATGTCTCAGGCTTCCAGCCCTTTTGCAAACGGGTCCAGCCTCCTCACCGTTGCTCAGACGGCGTTTTCTAGATTGGACACGTACTAAAATATCCTGCACAGTACGTCTGGCACCACTACTCCGAATGTGCTTTTCTGTTTTTTTTTTTTCTTGCTTGTGAGCAAAGCCAGGAAAAGCACGAGAAAGTAGATGGGCCTGCTTTTCGTGTTTTCTTCGCATTGTAGGTGAGGACCTCAAAAGGAGGGAAAAGCACGAAAAAAGCAAGCGGTGAATTTACTCATGGAGTCCCCGTTTTATCCACGCCGATCACTTCTATTGCCAAGCTGACGGCCCCCTGATAAACTTGAGGAGAGACCGCATCCCAATCCGAAGTCGAACATGTCACTAGAACAGCTGCAAATAGACTTCGAATTCAGTTTGGCAACGATGCAAAAACTGATGACAAGGGAACATCCAAGTCACTGTGGACCGTGCACTGGGAAGAACGAGCCAGAGCGTGCGCCTGCCCCGAGCCCTTTTACCAACGGAGGCTACTTGCGCAGGAACGCCACCAGATCCTTTCCGACAACGCATACCACCCAGCTAGCAGCAATGGCTCGATGCGTTCGATCCACCTCGGCCAGGTTCGATCAGGTTCTTTTCACGTTTCGCTGAAGTCAGGTAGAACACACCCAGCCTCGGATTCAAGTGATCAAAGAGGCGATGCATGGCTGCGTAGATGAATCTACTACGTACTTGCCCTTGCATACCACCACATACCTTCGCAATATATACGTTTTAAATATGCTCCATGTGTGGAATAGTGGGCGCTGGTGCGATGAATTTGCCGCCGGCGCCACATTCTGTGCGGAAACGAAGAATCACTGCGGGAACGGAGAATTAACTATCGTGTGATACCGTCCAGATAGCCCTGATAACAGCACCGTAGCTAGACGTCGGCCAATTTGAATGTCTTGTCCAGATGGAGTCTGTAAAACCGCACTTTTGTAGCTCTAACATGACGTCGGTTACAGCTAAGAACAAAGCTCGATGCAGCTCAACTTCTTTCTATCCAGAGTACGGATTCAGTCTAGGTATCCACGCTGTCCAGTAATAGTACTTTGGATTTGCTCCTTGCCTCCTCTAGTTACATGCCTAGATAGTCCATAAAACCTGTCTGCGATGCGTCTGGATACAGTACAGGTACACTTTAGGAAGCAGGCTACCTGGTTCCCTAGTGAATGAGAAAATATTAATCATACGGTTTCTCGTTCGTCCCTTCTCCCCGCTCGCTTTCCAATGCATTCAAGTCTCGGGCAGTTTGGATGGTAGCGGGACTCGAGAAGGAATGGGTGCCATGCCACCCGCACAGGCAGACCAGCACGGACACGTCGGCGAGCTCAGCTCGCCCCTAACGGGCAGCCTGCACCACAAAAGACGGCTCGTCTGCGTAAGTCGATGAACAACAAGTACTTACCGTCTATCCAAGCTGAGCAGCCTGGATTGTATGATCAATCGCCCGGGCCTGGTAGTGCTGGAGATCTGGCTGGCTGGAAACTCCCCGGTGTTCCATGGCACGTCGACGAGCGAGCTTCCCTGGATATTCGTGAGTCGATCACGTTTACGACTCCAAAAAAACTCACCTGGTCATAGGGGATCACTCGTCCACTTTCCCACTCGAAACCACGGCACCACGTTCTTGGCTCGAACAAACCGGCGGGAGCGACGGGGGAGCAGCGGCACCTGAAATGGCACAGTAGGGGCGGTGGGCGACCATTCGGGCTTGAACGAACGCGGTCGGAGCGACTAGCGAGCGGCGGCACTCGAAGTGGAACGGCGAGGGCGCTGGGCGAGCGTTCGGGCTCGAATAAACACGAAGGGAGCGACGGGCGAGTGGTGTTTCCAGAAAATGGATAGTGGGGGCAATGGATAGGCGTTCGGGCCCGAATAAACACGACGGGAGCGACGGGCGAGTAGTAGTGCTCGAAAATGGATAGCAAGGGCGTTTAGATGAGCGTTCGGGCTCGAGTGAACGTGGTGGGGACGATGGGAGAGCGGTGGTGCCCGAAAAGGGCTGGCGGGGGCACTGAGCGAACGTTCGATCGAATCAGCAGGGCGGGAGCGACGGTTGAGTGGTGAGAGATGGCGGATGCTTTTCGTTCCCTAGTACTCGCTATGGCTCAAAACCAGGGCGTCGATCGGTCGCTCAGCGTACATAAGGCTATGGGTCGGCGATTAAACTCAAAAGCCCACCTGCTGGTGGTGGGCGTGAAGCTGCTGGTGCCTCTCGTCCGCCGTCTGCCGTCTGAACACCACTCCGCGGTACAGCTTCCTCGGCGTGATGTTGAAATCCCCCGTCGATCGTCAGCGACCTAGCATCAGACTCTGATGCCATCCAGCAGTCAACCCCAACTTCCGCGTTGTAGGAGTCGCCAAGCAACTTTTCGGTTGGCCAGGAGGAGTGTCCGGAGTTGATTCCACATGGCACAGGAGTAGGCCACGATTAAAGCGCATAGCAGGCAAGCTCCAGAGGTCCAGAAAAATAATAGATCCAGATTAGGTTACTAGACGCGGGACGGAGATATAAATGTCGGGTGAACCGGATAAACGGCCTTGTTTCACATCTATTCCCGTGTGCCTCTTCCCCCCATCCACCCGCATCGCCAGGTGCGTGCAGACCCCCTGCAGACTCTTAGACGTGGCTGATGCAGTCTATCTAGATGCCACGGAACAAGGATCGATTATACGTTGGCCTTTATGCACGCGGTAGTAGTAAGCATACGATGTCTCGCGGCGAGGACAGGTGGGCGCTGCGATATATCATGCATATGGCCCTTTCAAATTGGTTCTGCGCAGATACCACTGGGCACTTCTTACGGGACCTAAGACAGAAGAGCCCGATTCGATGGGCGTGCGCTACCACGCCAGACAAGTGGTTTCAAACGAAGGAGGGGCGTGTGGAGAGGTGTGGCGTTTTAAGGAAGAAGAAACCCACGTCGCGTGCTCCACCCGCCTGCTAATACGGGTCATGATCGCAAAGGTGGAGGACCGCGAGAGGCTCTCCGAGGTACTCCGTCTCGTTCCAATCAGTGCTGAGCAACCTGGTTGGAATTGCGTTCTCTGGGTTGAGGGGGCATTACAGAGGCTACGCGAAGACGGCCAGGCGCTTGGAAGGAGGGAACTCGATTGGGAAAAGGTCCGAGATGCTGCCATGGAGTTCTGTGAGAGGAAGCACGCGGAGCATTTCTTTGATGGCAAAGGACAGGAAGGTGGCGAATGTTCGCCTACATATGACCTCCTTTCGCGACAGGAAATCAATTGACCATTGGAGTTTGTACTTGGCATCCTACGAAATTAATATGCATACGGCAGGGCGACATCTGGGCCTCCGCTCGATTATCATGTATCACTGAAGTACGCGACCCGAGTCCTTTCCATAGCCAATTCCTGTGGCATCGGGGCGTCCAGGAAATTATTCGTCTCCTCTCTCCAGAATTGATTGTGTGGATTGGCCAGCCACCATGCCATGCTGTACTCCCAGTATGACGGATACCACCCAGCTGTCTCCCAGTCGATGATGCCAACGACGCGATCGCCACGAACAAGAATGTTGAAGCTGCTGAGGTCTCCATGGGTGAACACGGGCATGGGCCAAGGCTGGTCTTGCAAATGGATCATGTCGCGGATGCCTGGAAAAAGGCTATCCGGGGGGGGGTCGACAATCCCGTTGCGTAGAAATATATGAAAATCCTGGATGGTTTGGAACGGGCCGATGGCCTTGGGTGTGCCAGGGAATCGGGGGTCGTATACAGGGCCACCGACCACATTTGAGACGGCTGGAGTAGGTGCGCGGAGTGCCCTCATCGCGCTGACGATGTCGCGGAGCTGTTTAAAAATGGCTTCCTTTGACTGCCCTGGTCGCCGAAACCACCCCGCGGCAAGAGTGGCGCCGCGTATCCTCTCCATGACAATGTATGTGCGCCCCTTCCGCACAAATGCGCAATGAACCCTCGGGACTGGAATGGATGTGTGCGTGGCAACGAATTGTAGCGTATAGGCCTCAGAGAGCTGTACGAGGCGGCCGTATTTGACGCATATGCTGTTTGTGAGGAATACGACGGAAACACGTCGGGGACGAAGGGGTCCTAGGGTCTTGATGGCAGCTAGGACTGCGAGGCGACGGAAGAGGGTATTCCGTATGCCGTTTGAACTAGATGGCGGAGCAACTGGGTTTATGCTCACTGGATGTACTGTGGTAGACATGTTGTGGGCTGTGGAACAGCTCCCGTGAGTCCCCCTTCGTCAGGGCTGAAGGAAGGCACGCATACCTCTTAGTTTCTGGGGGTCGGCAAAAGGCCAGTACATGTCCAGCGGCCTTTTTTATATACGTCAACGAGTGAGAATATACTACTACTTTTGAACGTGCATGCGTCATGTGGAATAGTAGGACTATCTTTTGAGGTTCCTTGGATTAATGTACACTGTGTGGATCCCCTCGCGCTCCAACTGCGATGGTTCGTTGGTATCGTGCTATACACGGCGACGCGGCATACCCAGAAAAGCGCGGTGGGAGGTACGGCACACGAAGTAACGCTCCGCCACTGTACGTCTCGTGCTCTTGGGGCTTCTCCCCTAACCCCCTTTGCTACCCCCTTCACACTGGCCACTGCCTTTATGCCGTTTCATTCCCCCGTTCTCCACTGCTGCCTCCCTCGCCTTCCTCATCCACAACTCCAGTTCTGTCCCCGTCCCATTCTCCATCGCCCCCTCCTCCCCCGCGGCTTTCTTTCCTGCTTTCTGCTTCCCCTTCCATTTCTTGCTTCCCTGATCGCCATCTACTCCCTTCCCCTTGTCCTGCTCGGCTTTTATGCCCTTCGTGACGTTGACGAACAGGTACCTCAGGGCGTCTGGCGGCGGATACTCATGCCAAAATACCGTGGGCAAAGTAGAATCGAGGTTGAACAGCAGATGCCTCCGATCCTCTCTCCTAACCCACGCTGAGGTCCAGTGGCATACCCGGCATGTCATGCGGGCATCCATGTTTTCAGTCCGGACAAAAAAGTCGAGAACAACCGGGCGACAACCGGGAGTTCCGCACGCGCGAAACTCGACGCCCCACGGACGGAGGGGACTGGAATGACGGCTGATCTTACGCGCCAGGACGTCCGAGGTGCCGCGTTCCTTGTAGATGAGAACGACGGAGTTGAGCTCCAGAAGGCCTTGGTCCAGGCAGACGACCCTGGAAATCATCGGCCAGATGTCGCCAGACTTGTCGATGCCAATCCGCTCGATGCATTGAGCGAAGGTGTTGCGGATATGACAAGGCAGGGTGCCAGCCCCCGCTAGGCCGAGAACAAAGTCGAACACGTCGCTGCGGGCGGCGTTTGAGTGAAGCAAACATGGCCATGCCCCCTGCTTACCGTTCAACGAGGCTCCGCAGGTCATCGAACGAACTCCTGACCCGCATGACAGAGGAGCACGTCGAGAGGAGCAGCCCCCTCCACCCCCCTCTGAAGTATGGCGAGGCGTTGTACCAGCGGCTCTCCTCCTCCTCACGCCTGTCCTGCTGTGCTGCATGCGCCGCCTTCCGCATGGCGCTCATTAAGCCTTCTCCGCAGAACAGGTGGAGCAGTTCGCTTGTGAGCCCGCCCAATGGACGCTTCGAGTCGTCTTCACCCCACTGCAATGCGCCCGAAGTCGATGCCGAGTGAGTGTCGACGACGACGAAAGTATTGGCGGGGGCTTGATGTTGGATCGATTCCTCGATGAAGCCCACCGCCGTTTTCATTTTGGCGACCGCTATATTTTGTCCGGTTGCCCGCAGCTGGGCGCGCGCAAAGCACGTCTGAAGGAGGCGTCGGTGAAGGTTCGCGACGCAGATCGTCATCCGTGAGGAGATACGCACGTTCTGTGACGCCTGCAAGTAGTGGTTCTTCACGTCGAGGCGCAGCGCGTCTGGCATGTAGCTGTCGAGGGTCGAGAGGGAGAGGGACACCAGGGCGAGAGGCCAGGTTAGTTTGGACCGCCGTCGGCTTCCGTAGCCTGTGTACCCGAACTGGAGAACGGCTGTCGCGAATTGGAAGGAAACGGGAGGCGGTGGTGCTCACCGGAAAGCGACCTTCGTCCCCTTGCGGACGTGGCTGCTTCTTGTGCCAGGCCTTCGGGTCGCACACGATGCAGCGAAACGGCTGGTCTCGGTCCAGAGTCCCGAGGAAAATACAGCCGGCCCCTCCATCTACGGTCTGCTCGCACATGTGACTGCCACAGTCCACGCACTCGTGGTAAACGTCGCCCATGTGGTCGCCACAAAAGCTACAGTATTCCTTGGAGACGGAGAGCTCCGAGTGCTCTAAAACGAGGCTGGAGCATACGATCCCGCAGTCGATGGAACCACTCACTCGCTGCACGCGGCTCAGAGTCCTCGCGCCCTGACGGCTGTCTCTAGCGCGAGGAAGCGGTCGTTGTTGCAGCCACTCACCTGCGTGATCGGGGATATCTGGGTGATCGGCGTAATCAGGCGTCCCTTCCCGTTTACGCTTCAGTGTGTGGCGTGGGCGGAGGGTGGGCGCCATGATGCGGCAGGTACGGAGTAGAGGGCGGCGTGGTAGCTTGGGTCGCCTATTAAACGTCGCGTCAGACGGCACGTGTTCGCCAAGTCCACAATCGGATGTGGCGAACAATGGCGATGGGTGCTCGCGGGCCGTGGTTGCATCCCCACACTTGGACCGCTTACGCCGGTAACCGCAGCGAGTAACGCCACAAGGTGCTGATTGGCCAAAGCGCCCCTGCTGTTAGGCTATTCAGCGAGGCCTACCGTGTCGCGAGGCGGCCGTTGTTTGCGCGATCCAGGCCTTCGCGAGGCAGCACGCCATCATATACCTTATGTTGACGCTCGCTAATCACGCCGCGCGATTCAGATGCGGGAGGAAGTACATTCGGGACGAGACTACGATATACATACGACGAACGACTCATTCACGACGCTCCTTCGTCAACCTCACGAAGGTATCGATGAGGTGGGCAGAGGGCGGGAACGCGTGCCAGAAAACGAGCGACAGCTCGGGAGTGAGCAAGGGGCTCATGTTGGAGATGTCCTCGTGCTTCACTCGGGCGGATTTCCAGCCACAGCGAGCGCAGTAGCAACGCATCGCGCCCTTGTCATACCTGAAGGCGACGTCGGACGGCAGCACGTCCGTGCATCCGCCACCGCAGGCCCTGAACGACACCCCCCATGCGTTGAACGGGGGGGTATGCGTCGCGACCTGTCGACAGGCCGACCGCTCCTTGCTGCCAGCGCCCCTCTCCTTGAATATGAATACCACGGGGGATGATTCAAGGAAAGCGGGGGCGGACTTGATCGCCCTCGTCAACGCTGCCCAGAGGCTCGGAGGGAAGGCATGAGTCGATTCGGCGACGTTGTCGACCGCGATGGCTCGGATGAGCGACGACAAGAACGAGCGAGCAGGCCCACGTTCGACGTCCTGCCCCGTGAAGACCAGGACGAAGTCGAACACGCCGCTGCCAACGCACATCAGAAGCGGGGTCGAACCATCAACGACAAATGCCCACCTGTCGACGAGCCTGGCAGCCTCGTCTCGTCGGGCGGGAAAGCGCACGGTGGGGCCCTGGGCGACGACAATGAGGCCTCGCCAGCCGCCCCGCGACGCAGCGCTCTCCTGGAAGAAGCCCTTTTCTGGACGTTCCTCCTCGCCGGCCACCTTGCTCGCGTCTGACATGGCTGCGAGCACGGCATCCCCTAGGAACGCGCTGACAAGGTCTGGGAGCGTGGCGTACCGTGCCTCGCCCCCTTCATTTCCGTACGACACGGCGCCGGTTGTCAGGCTCGAGCGGGTCTCGATGAGCGCAATCGAATTTGCTGGGCAGCCGGCGCGAGTATTTCCACGCAGA